>ML682152.1:852564-1010034 GCA_007922195.1 Podocnemis expansa
CAAAAAATAAATCTGTTAGTCTTAAAGTGCCACACAACTGCTTGTTGCTTTTTTACTTTCCTCATTGCCTCTTGTGAGGGCTGCTCCAGGCCCTGCTGCGCCCTCTCTCTGCCCTGAAGATTCCTCTGCATTAAGGGACCTCTCATGTAGTTAGAGAAGTCAGGCAAAGGAAAGATTGCTCTCCAATTTACAATTGGGGAATTAAGACACAGTTTAAGAGGCTTGGCCAAGGTCCCAGAAGAACATGGAGCAGGGCAGCAAATTGAACTCAGAAGTGCTGAGTTTCAACCCACTGCCCTTAACCATGGGAGCATCCTTCCCCTTTCAGGGTGCAAGGCTGAAGTTAGTTTACAGGCAGACGTGAAACGATGCTAAGACAGAGACTGGACTAATGGGTTCTGGGAGAAAATTCCAGGCGTAGGGGGCAGCACAGAAGACGACCAGAGTCATTCGCATGAGAACGTGGAGTCCTTTTGCAGCCCCTTCCACAGGATAAAACTAAGATGAAGCAGAGGAAACAGAGAGGTTACCACCACCTACCCTGAAAGCAGTTTCTGAAAGTAGCTGTTCTCAGGAGCTGAGTTGTAAACATTTCTGTTACTCGCATCCCCTCTTGCTCCACTTTGTCAGGTTAAAATGGGCACAGGTTTCTATTTTTATGTGGCAATTTGCATAGGGATCTTAACTGTCACTCTGGCAAAAGAGGCCTGAATGTTACAATGCTCTAAACTTAAAGTCCTCTGTATTGAAAGCCCTGCAGCTGCTGCCCCAGGAATGGGGCCTGGAAGAGGAAAGACTCAGCTTCCCACAGGTCAGAATATTTACCCAGAAGTTAGAAAGGCAGCCTCACTAGACTGTTTGGGAAGATGTCCAGCAGTAAATGTGTAGTGTGAAAAATGATTCTGAATTCAAATGGAAGCAAGTGCTGATTTCCTCGATCCTGGTTATAACCAGACCAGGGGTTCAAGAAGCCCACCAGGCAGGATTCAGTCACTTGGCCCTCAGTGCCACTGGTTGAGAATGCAGAGATGTGGCTTGTGGGGGGTTATGAGTCCCAACATACGAATATGACTTGTGGATTTGAACCCAAACTGCTTGAGCCAAATGGAGCTCAAGTCACAGCACTGCATGCTGGGAGCTGTAGCTTCTAGTCAAGGCAAGTGGGTCTCCCAGTTGTGTTATTTTTATGTGAAGTGAGTGAGAATTTCCAATGGGAAAAAACGTGGTTGTCCTCAAACAGGAACAGAAGTCATTCCTCAATACCAGACTGGGCAGGAGATGTGGCTCTGTTCTCAGCTCCTCTGTGCCTCTTCTACCCTTTGTTGGTCTTGTCTATTTAGATTGTATTCAGTCTGGGGCAGAAAATACCTCTGTATGTGTTTGTACCACACCTAGCATGGTGGGGGCTGTTCTCCGTAGGGGCTCAGAGATGCTGTCATAGCTTAAATAACAATGTATTAATGAGGACCCTTATCAACTTGACACCGATAAGCAAGTGCAACTTTTTTCCGCAGTAGAAGGTGCTTGGGGATAAAGCTGATAGGACTGGACGGGAGCAGGCAGGGTGTTATTTCCCTCTGATCTAAAATACCACCCTCCCCAGACCTTAATACAGCAGTCTAGGTACCTGGACTAGCACAGTAGTGTAAGGCTTCTGTTCCAACAGCCAGTGGCCATGGTGTCTGGTTCCACCCCAGCCTCCCACAGAACTTGGATTACTTCAGGTCTGGTGCTAACTGAATGACTGAAGTTCTTGGCTAGGAATGAATGGGAGCTAGGCAAGAACTCATCACCCAGCCACACAAACCTGAATTATGATTCCTGGGCAATCAACCAATAATTGGGAACAATCATATTCTCTCATTTCCCTTCTCCTCTTTGTGAGCCTGTCCCTGAGATTGGGAGGCTGGGCTGAACATAAGAATGGCCAAGTGGGTCAGAAAAAAGCCCAGGATCCTGTCTTCCAATAGTAGCCTCTGCCAGGGTACTCAAGAGAGAACAAACAGAACTGAACCATCAGAGCCGTAACGCAGCGTTTTGCTGCCGAGGGCATGTTCCTATCAGGACGCGCCTCTTCCCATTAGCGGTGCTCAGAGCCGGTGCTGCAAAGCCGCCCCTTTAATAGTGTGGCTCTATTGATCCGTTTCTGGCTGCCCAGCGCTGTGTCCCGTCATAGTTATGGCCCTGCAAACCATTATCACATGAGTCATCCCGTCATCTAGTTCCAGGTTCTGGCAGTCAGAGATTTAGGGACCCCTAAAGCACGGTGTTGCATGCCTGACCATCTTGGCTAACAGCCATTGATGGATCTTTCTTTTATGAACTTATCTAGTACTTTTTTGAACACCGTTATACTTTTGGCTTTCAAACCATCCCCTAACAAGCCACAAGTTCTGTCAGTGGACTGTCATTAGGTGAAGAAGTGCCTCCTTTAATTTTTATTTGCCTGTTAATTTAATCACGTGCACCCTGGCCCTTGTGCTACGTGAAGGGGTAAATAACCATTCCATATGCATTGTCTCCACAGCACTCCTGATTTTGTAGACCTCTATCACAGCCTTTCTTCGTTGTCTCTTTTCTAGGCTAAACAGTCTGAGTGGTTTAGTTTCTACGCACGTAGAAGCTGTTCACTACTTCTGATCATGTCATTGCACTTATCAATGTTGTATTTCACTTGCCATTTTGTTCCCCAGCCACCCAGTTTGCGAGGTCTTTCTGTAAACCCTTCGCAGTCAGCTTTGGACTTAACCGAGTAATTCTGTATCATCTGCAAATTTTGCCACTTCATCGGTCACTGGCTTTCCTGGTCATTTATGAATATACTGAATTGGCCTGTTCTGTCCATCCATCCTGAAGAGACTAGCTGGGAGAGGAAAGGGTACTGAAACTGTTTAGGGTCTCGGGCTTTTGATGGCTCATTTTTCTCCTCTCCCCACCTACGATGAGTGTTTCTCCTGGTCACGGGGGATTATCAGAAAGGGGTAAGGGTGATGGATTTCTGTTGGGCAAGACAGCTTCTCAGTGGTGTGCTGTGGGGACAGAGGAGAGGAGCTCTAGTTTTTCTCAACTCCTTGCTCACTGTTGGCCCTCAAGTGGGATCCTTTGCCCTCCTTGAGAGGTGGGGAAGGGAAGTTGATCTGGGATGTGACTTGGAGCCGTCTGGGGGTGGGGATTGTAGGTCTCAGCTGAGGGGAATTGGAGGCAGGAAGTGTCAGCCCTTGTCCTTTGGTGGGGCTGCAAGAAATTCCTCTTGCCCATATGTGCTGTGAGTGTGAGGGCAGAAGGGGCAGGTCTTTTAACTGCCCGGGGGGAGCAGAGAGCAATGGAGGGAGGGAGACCCTGCGGTCCCCGCTTCTCACCAGGCTGGAGATGTGGGCCAAGATAAATGTCTCCCTTTGTGGGGTCTCATCAGTGTGGGGGAGTTACAGTGGGGTCCTCCATGGTCCCCAGGTACTGAACTGTGGGGTGGGCTGGGGGGACAGTGAATTTGGGCAGGTCCTTCTCCCCCCCGGGGTAGATGCTGGAGGTGTTGCCCCATGGGCCATCACTGTTCCTGGCTGCTGAGTCGTGGGCTGGGGGAAATGCTGGGGAGGGGGCTGACTGGGCACCTCCCTGTCACAGATGGGGAACTGTGGGGGGGGGAAGGGGTCGGGCACGTCCTTTCCCCTGCAGAGGGCTAGGTGCTGGGAAGGATGGGGGCTACTCGGGGGATCCCCGTCCTAGGTACTGAGTGGGGGTGGTCTGGGAGACGTGCTGAGAAGAGTCGCTCTGGGGTGTCCCACATCTTAGGGGCTGAGCCAGGGGGTAAGCTGGGGAGATCACTCTGGTGTCTCCCCATTTTGGAGTCTGAACCATGGGGCAGGCTGAGGGGTGTAATTCTGGAGTTCCCCATCCCAGTGGATGAGCTGTGGGGGGGGGGAGTGGGCAATCACTTTGGGGTCCAAGCCATGGGCGTCGGAGCTGGGGTCAGTCAGGGGTGCCCTTTATCCTGGGGATGGAGCCATGGGGTGGGCTGGGGGCTGGCAGTCAAGGGTAGCCAGATGCTAGGGGCTGAGGCATGTGGGGCCTGGGCTGGGGGTTCACTCTGGGGTCCCCCATCCTGGTGGCTGAGCCACGGGGGGGGGTCTGATCTTTGGTCACTCAGGTATCTTCTCTGTCCCAGGGATGCGGAAATGGGGTGGGCTGCGGAGGCAGGTCTGGGGTGCCCAGATGCTGGTGGGTTGAGCCATGGGGTGCCTGAGCTCGGGGGGATCACTCTGGGGTCCCCAGTCACAGGGGCTGAGCTATAGGAGGACTGCAGTCACTAACGGGTGCCCCCATCCTGGGGACTGAGCCATAGGGTGGGCTGGGGGGGGCAATCTGGGGTCCCTAGATGCTGGGAACTGAGCCATGGGGTCCTGGGCTGGGGAATCCCCCTATCTTGGGGCTGAGCCATGGGGTGGGCTGGGGATCACTTAGGGGTCCTCTTCCTCCCAGGGACTGAACCATAGGGTGGACCGTGGGGGGTCACTCAGGCGTCTCTCTAGCCCAAGGAATGAGACATAGGGCAGGCTGGGGGGGGGCAGTCTGGGTCCCCAGACGTGGGGGCTCAGCCAGGGACAGCTGGGGTCACTTGGGGGTCCCCCCATCCCAGGGAGTGAGCCATGGGGTAGCTGGGGGGGGCAGTCCAGGTCCCTTGGGGGCTGAGACAAGTTTGGCAGGGGGTCGCTCAGGGTCCTCCTATCCTGAGGAATGAGCCATGGGGCAGGCCGGGGAAGGGGGCGCCAGTTTGGAGTCCCAGATGCTGGAAGCTGGAGCATGGGGGTCACTGAGGGGTCCCTTTGTCTTGGGGACTGAACCATGGGGTGGCTTGGGGGGCAGTGTGGGTTGCTGGGGGGCTGAGACAGGGATGGCAGGGGTCACTTGGCGTCCCCTATGCAGGGAGTGACCCATGGGGGGCTGGGGGGGTCACTGGGGGTCCCCTATTTAAGGACTGACCCATGGAGGGCCCGGGGGAGTCCATGGGGTCCCCTATGCATCAAGTGACCCATGGGGGGCTGGGGGAGTCCATGGGGTCCCCTATGCAGGGAGTGACCCATGGGGGGTCACTGGGGGTCCCCTATGCAGGGAGTGACCCATGGGGGGCCCGGGGGGTCACATGGGGGCTCCCCACTGCCCTGGGGGGGCGGGTGTGTGACGTAGGCAGAGCCCCCGGTGGGGTGGGGGAACCACGTGGGCCCGCGCGGCCCTTTGCCGACGTGTCTCTGCCCCGCGTGCCCCGGAAGCCCCGCCCCCTGCCGGCTGACGTCATTGCGAGCCGGGCCTATCGGACCCGCCGTCTTGCCCCGCGCCCCGATTGGTCGGGCGGAAAGGGGCGGGGCCACGCGGGCGGCTGCCTGATTGGTCGGCCGCGGGAGTTCCGCGCTCAGCGCGCCTGCGCGGGGCGGCGGGAGGGATAAATATCGGCGGCAGCGAGCGGCCCCCTCCCCCCACGGCACCGCCGGCTGAGTCGGCTGCGTCCGCCGCGTTCCGCCCCGTTCCGCCGCGTTCCCGCGCCCGGCCCGGCCCCGCCATGGCCTCCGCCGGCCCCGGCCAGAGCGGCCCCGCCGCCCCCCTCGCGCTGCAGCGCGGCATCGTCAAGATGGTGAGAGCCGGGACCCCGCCCCCGCTGCCCCGGCTGAGGCCGCGCAACTCATCGCAGCTCGGCGCCTGCCGCGCGCGGACCGAGCCCGCCACGTGGCCGCGGCTCCGGGCCCCGCTCTGCCCCGTTAACCATGGGGGGGACATGCCGCGTGACCGGCAGGCGTGGCGGAGCCGGGGCCGTGCGGCACCCCGGCCCAGTGCGGAAAGTTTGGGTCGCTCCTGCGGGAGCCCGGCTGGGGGCTGCGTGGGGGAGCCGGGAAGGGAGCAGGGCGAGCTGTGCCGGCTGGGGGCTGTTGCTCGGGGGATAGACAAGGGGGCAGGCTGGGTCGAGCGCTGTGATTGTGGGGTGGCAGAGACCCCGCTTTGGGGTTGGCGCGTTGCTCGCCGCGTCCACCTGCGCTGGGCCGCTCAGCGTCGATTCGAAAGCGGCCCCGAGTCTCATCCCTCTCGGGTGGGTGTCTCAGGGGCGCAGCTGGAGCGTGAGGCGGCAGGTGGGGAAAAGCCGAGACTTTATTTCTGCTGGGGCTGGGAAGTGTGGGGGGCCCGCGGGTTAAAGTTTCCAGACAGCCCCGCTTTGCAGCTGGCAGCAGGTTTGGGCACATCTCCAGCTTGAGGCGAGGTCTCTCGGGGGTCGACTCACCCTCTCCTGCTTCGTCCTCATCACAAGCTGGGACACGGTAAGGGAGAAGAAACCCATTTGGGGTGGGAAGCGGTGTTGGAGCTGGTGCCCTCCAGCCGGCGTGCAGACAGACCTTTAGTGGATGCTGGGCGCTGGCCTTGCCCTGGCGTCGCTGCCGTGCCGTGCTCCCAACGGGCCGGTCTCCTGAGTGTGAGGGGTTGGCGTTCTGCCCGTGGAGTGGTTCGCAAGCTCTTGCTTCCACCGTCTGGCTCCAAAAAATCATCCTCGGTTGCTTCCCCCAGCCCACGAGGGCTTGGTAGCAGCAGAGGTGCTAACCCAGTGGTTCCCAGCTCTTTGCAGCTTGCGACATGCGGAGTTGCATATTGTGACCCTACAGGACACACCAGCTCCCACAACCCCAGCTAGATCTAGCCATCGCCCTGGCTCCTTGTGACACGAGTACACTGTGTCATGACACAATGATGTGTCCTGACACAGTGGTTGAGAGCCGCTGGCCTAACCCACTGATTTTTCAGAGCTTGCCGTCAGGGCTGGGTTATTGTAGGGGCTTAAGCCTAGGGCCCCGGGCTTCAGCCCCAAAAACCCTGATAATCTGGTAGCTGCCTTGCTCAGCACTGGGGGTGGGCAGGGGGCCCTGGTGCCAGAGGCGTGGGGGGGGGGTCAGTGAGCCAACCCCTCTTCACTCTGCTCATGGACAGGTGGGGTGGGGCTGCTTTGGAGGCTCCCACGCTGCATGGTAGCCAGCCCCCCAAGTTCCCAGTCAGACTGGCTCCGAGGGGTGGGGCTGGCCCATGCAATGAGGGTGCCCAAGGGGGTGCCCACAGTCAGGCGGGTAGGCAGGAGGGGGCCCCACGGCGGAGGGCAGCTCAGGGCCTCTGAGCTGGTTAGTGAGTCCTGCTAGCAGTGTGCTCTTCTGGGCTGAAACGGGGCAGGTTGGTTTCTTGCTTAGCTCTCTCAGGAGCTCCCCAAACGGGGATGGGTGAAGTCTGGACCAGCTTTGAGTTGCTGGACTGCTGCCGGAGCTCCCAGGGGTGCCAGCATCAGACTTCCTGGTTCGTGTGCCAGAGAGCAGCATGAGGCAGATGCAAGGCTGGCCCTAGGTGTGAGGTTAGACCTGTGCTCCTTTTCAGGCTGAGATTTTTTTCAGGGTTTCTCACCAAAGGCAAAGCAGCTGCACAACTTTCCACAAAAATCAGCTGAGCAGTTTGAACGTAGGGAAAACTCATCCCTGATTTAATGAAGGTATACGTAGTCCCCTGTGCACTGAGGCCTCTAGTCCTGGCATGCCCAGCTGGGGGCTCAGGACAAGGGGGTTCTTGAGACTTCAGTAATATTCAGGTCACTTGTCGCCCTGCTCTGTGCTGGGTGCCGAAACCTCGAGTTGAGTAGGGGAGCAGCCGTGGGTAACCTGCTAGGGCCTGCCTCCATTAAGGACAGGAAGATGTGGGGCCAAATGCAGCCTGTGCTGGGGGCTGCACCAGGCTTCTTGCTCAGGTAAGAATAATTTGTTATAAATCACGTAATTCAGCGTTGTTATCATTGTGTGTGTGTGTTTGGCCCGTGAAGTGGTAAGGCACGTGTTTACCTAGCGTTAAGTAGTGGTGCCTTCGCTCAAAGGTGGGCAGCCGCTGGTCTAGTCCTGCCGAAATCTGCAGAGTACACGAAATCTGGCTGGCAAACTGAGAGGCAATTGATGATGGGATGTCTGTGAGGGCGGAGTGCTGTGCGAATGGAGTAGAAGGTGCAGTATTCCTAAACCAGATGGCGATCAGGGTGAGCGTTTGGTTAGGGGTTCAGGAGTTTGATGGCAGGGAGTGGGGATTCTGCTAATGACTACCCTTGCTGGATTAGCGGAGAGGAATCTCTCATCCTGTATCCACCCCGGATTAAAGCAGCTGCTTTTATTTCTGTCTGACTCTTCTTCATCTTTGATGTTTTTGTCCCTCTCCTGTTACCATCTTGTCTCCTCACCCAAGATGAGGTGCTTGATCTGGCTAGATGGCCCTCAGGAGCAGTTTTACTCTCTGGGCACATGAGACTAAGACTCTGGAAATTTCACTCCAGGGGCCCACTGCTTCTGCCATCAGTGCTGTTTGCAGGACACCACTGGATGGAAATGGAAGGGCAGCGGTTTTGGATGCAGGAGGAGGAAACGCTACTTGATACAGCGTAGTTGCCCTTGTGGCATCCATTGCCTCAGGAGTTATTGCAGCGGGTGCAGTCACTGGGTAATTTTGTGACCAAACAAGTCGTCTGCAGGCTGTGATTGGAGGGGAAATCGAGCTTCCTGCTCTGGGGTACAAACTGCTAAATGGAGGGGTGAGGAAGGAACTTTGCCATGTGCAGGAGCTATGGTTGGGTGCACTGGGGAGTTTTTTGTTGCGTGGAGTGGCAGACTTGGATTACAAGTGCATGTCTAAAGTTAGGTCTCGTAAATCTATAGCTTGGCCTTTAATTAAAACTACCTTGTTTTTCCCCAGAAGTACTGAGTATCTACATGTCAAATTGAAGTCGTCAGGAACTAGGAATTCCATGCCCCGGATCAGGTCACTTTTCTTCACATGCCTGGGGACAGGCTTGTTTCCTAACTTTTGTAAAAACTGGCCTGGGCTCCTGAATCAGCGCAGCAAATCCTATAAAAAGATCCTTTCACCTCTTTCTGTTTGTCAAGGCACAGCTCTGATTTTTGGGATCAGAACTGATATTGGCTAAACGTTTGTCAGAAACCCAGTTCATTATTGAAGGGTAAGTCTGAAATGTCTTAGCTTTGTGAACAAGAAAACATAATTTGTCAAGTGCAAACCTTGTTTCTTTTGCCGTTTCCTTTGGAGAGTACGTGAGCCTGGCATGTGGCTTTTTACAACAGACAATGTTGCAGAGTAGCAGGGTGTGAGAGTAAGCTACAGATGGAGTTTTATAGGAATTTGGCTTAATTTTCAGTTAAATTTAAACGACTTGCTCAGCTGAGTAGGAAGCGTTCTTCAGATTCCAATTACGTAAAGTGTTTTCTATTGCTTGCTCAGTAGCCTTTAGGGGGGAAAATACTCCGTCATGTCTTTATATTTAGATGGAATGGTGTAAGTGACTGTAGGGCTAGTCTAGGGTGAGAGAGTGGGTTCAAGATCTGTTTTGCCACAGACTTCCTGTATTCCCTATGGCAAGTCGCTTACTTTCTGTGTTCCCGATGTATCCGCTGGGGTTTGATAGTACTGCCCTAGCTCATAAGGAGGGTGGAGGATAACGGCATCAAAGACGGCAGTGCTGGGACGCTACAGTCCTAGGGGTCAGGTGAGTAGCCAAGAGAGGTTTCACCAGCATCTCTTGTAATCACAGGCCCTTCTCTCTGCTTGATTCCTATAGTTCGGAGCCTCTGCTTTGGGGAATTCCAGTTGGAACTGGGACGTGAGCTGGAGACTGAGAGATCTAGGGAGCACTTTTGGCAGCTTAGGCACACACCTCTATCAATCCTTAGACACTTGTCTGTTCTCCCCATTAACTCGCATTCCCTGATGTGAGGGTATAGCTGTGCTCTAGGAGCTGAGGAATGAGACCCGGGGCTTCAGGCCACCTGGATGGCTTTGATGCTGGTTTGTGGTTTGGGGAGGACCCCTCCTGTGGTGATCTGCTGGGAAGGGTGAGAGCCAGGCCCTCATGGGAGTTGTGTGCCCAGCCTGAGGTGATTTGATGGGAGTTGTCTTCATTCATCTGCCCATTGCCTTGCATCATCAGGTGGGAGTGGGTATGTGGGGCCTCTCTTTAAAAACAGCCGTGCTGGCCAAAGCAATGGTCCATCTAGCACAGCATCCTGTCTTCAGACTGCAGCCGTTCTAGAGGCTTCAAAGGGACCAAAGAAACCAGGGCAGTAATTGAGTGATCCTGTTGTCCAGTCTCCTCATCTTGGTCAAAGGCCTAGGGGACACCCAGAGTGTGGGTTGCTGACCAGTACGGTGCATTGATGAATTATTGCTTTACTAATTGATCTCTTCATTTTTTTGAACCTGGTTACATATGTGCCAGGAGATGTTATAAAGGCTGGTAAATTCCATGGGTCGACTATGCACTTTGAAGAAGTCCTTCCTTTCGTTTGTTTGAAACCTGACTGTTGAAACAAGGGATCACTTGATTTTATCGTTGTGTGAAAGGTAAATAATGCTTCTTTATTATTCACTTTCTCCACACAATTCATGATTTTATAGACCTCTGTCATTCTGCCCTCAGTCATCTTTACCAAGGTGGGCAGTCCACAATTTTTAATCTCTTCATATGGAAGCTGTTCCATATTCTTAGGCATTTTTACTGCCCTTCTCTGGCCCTTTTGTATTTTTCATGTATAATTTTTGAGAGAAGGCAACCAGAACAGCACCCACTATTCAGGATGTGAACTTACCATGGATTTATAAAGTGACATTATGATTTTTATTGTCTTGTTTATCCCTTTCTCAAGGGTTTCTAACAAAGTTAGCTTTTTCGACTGCTGCTGCAGATTGTGTGTGTTTTCACGGAGCTGTCCATGATGACTTCAAGATCTAGACTGGCAGCAGCTAATTTAGGCCCCATTAGTTTGTACATATCGCTGGGATTATATTTCCCAGGGTGCATTACTTTGCATTTATCAATGTAGAATTTCATCTGCCAGTTTGTTTCCCAGACACCAGTTCTGAAAGATTCTTTTGTAACTCTTTGCAGTCTGCTTTGGATTTAAATATCTTGAGCAATTTTTTATCATCTGTGGACTTTGCCATCTCACTCTTTAACCCTTTTTCCATAACACTTCTGAATATATTGAGTAGCACTGATCCTATTAGAGATCCCTGGGGGCACCACTGGGAGCATCTCACCATTCTGAATCTGACTGTATCTTTTACTTTGTTTCCTGTCTCTAAATTGATCCACAAGAGGAATTTGTCTTGTCCCGTGACATCTTACTTGACTTTGGTGAGAGATCCAGTTCAAGGCTTTTTGGAAGTTCAAGTATGGTGTCTCCACTGGCTCACTCTTGTCTGCATATTTGTTGATCCCTTCAAAGAATGGTAATGGATTGATGAGACATGATTTTTACTTTACCAAAGATGAGTTGACTTTTACCCCAGTAAATTGTGGTCATCTGTGTCCATAATTGTGTTCCTTGGTGTATTTTCAACTGATTTCCCTGGTACTGAAGTTAGTCTTACTGGCTGTAATTGCCAGTGGAGTCTCTCTTGAAAACTAGCACCACGTCAGCTCTTGTTCAGTCACTGGATGCAGAAGCTGACTTATGCGATAGGTCACACGCCCCAGTTAGTGGTTCTGCAATTTCACATTTGAGTTCCTCCAGAACTCTCAGGAGGATCCCGTCTGGTCCAGGGGACTTAATACTGTTTAATTTATCAGTTTGTTTCAAAACCTCTACTGACAACTAAATATATCCCAATCTAATTCATGCGTCTATTCAGATGCATGAATATCAGACCAAGGCTTCAAAGAGATGCTGCAGAGCTCAAATTTATTTGCAAGTTTAACTATTGCTTCAGGGCTTAATAGGCACTTTGGATTTTTTTCTTATTACAGCAGGTGATTTGACCTCATCCTCCTCTATATGCTGTTCCCCAGTGTTCGACTCTATCTGCTTTGATTTGCTGTTAGTGTAACCTGTTCCTGTGACTTACACTTCTCTGTATTTATTTCCTCCCATTCTGTAAGTTTCCCTGTCTTCAAAGGATCTGACAAAGTGGTGTTTTCGCCCAGGAAAGCTCATGTGACAAGTAGATTTGTTAGTCTTTAAGTGCCACAGGACTCCTTGTTTGTTTTACTCAGTGTAGGACAGTTCTTTGGATTTGTCGCTTCCCCTTCAGACTGCGTGGATGACGGCAGGGTGGGGATCTGTTTCTAGCCCTTCTGCTTTATTGCTGTGGTAATTGTGTTCTCTTTCCCTTCTTTCTCCATGTAGCTGTCACCTGCTTGTGCCCATACAGCCACCTTCCTCTAACTTAACCCCTCCCTTCCTCTCTTTGCAATATCCCAACCCCTCTTTGATAACTCCCTTTTGGATGTCCATTTAACCACAGGGCTCCTTGTTCAGCCTTCAACTCCCCTGTCTCTGCCTGGCCACCAGAGCCCCACTCCTCATCTGGCCCCTGATCACTGCGGCCTCTTGCCACCTGGACATCATATCACATTCCCTTTGGGTCACACGCTCTCCTGCGTGGCCGTGTTGCACCTTTTACTTTTCAGCAGTGAATCCCTCTCCTCTCCACCGAATCAAGCTGATGGCTCTTTGTCTGCAAGGCCCTTCACGTTTCTGTGTCTCCTTATCTAATCATATTTCTCATCCTTATCCCTCCACAAGAGAGCCAGCATTGTTGACTCATCTGTTTCCCCTTCTGGAGCAGTGTCCATCTTCTGAGCCATCCCCTGTTCCTGGAACGATCCCCTAGCACAGACAGGCCAAGCTGCTGCCCTCTTGCCTTTCAGATCTCTCCTCCAGACCCACTGCTGCTGTGGAGCTGGCACTGGGTGATGGGATGGATTGCTCCAGGAGCTTCTGTGCTGTTTTTTCCCTCCAAAGCACCTGGCACGTCAGCAGACAGCTCCATGGACCACTGATGTGACCCTGTCTGGCCATTCTCTTGAAGTCACTAGATATTAGCTGGTGAGCAACTGCTAACTGGGAGGGCAGTTAGGAATAAACCATGCAGTCAACTTAAAAGCAGAGGTCCCAGGCTGGTGCCCTGCTGCTGTGTATTGTACTCTTCTTCCACTCTTTCTGGATTGTCTTCCTCATTGTAGTGTTCTCTTTGTGCAAGTGAAATACTTAGCATGTTGAGAGCACTCCTACATGGTAACTGTGTTCAGGCTGATATAGTCCCATAGGAATGGCCCTCAAAAGGCGACTTGGGATGTTATTTCCTCACAGTTTCCACTCACTAGGAGTTTTCTCTTTCTAGCACCCCTCTTAATTTTAAAACAAAGGAGTTCTCTGGCACTTCTAAAGACTTAACGAGATTTATGGGATAAGCTGAAGGCATCAAGCATGTGGCCTGTGGGCTGAAAGCAGCCTGTGAACCAATTCCATCTGGTCCGACTCTATGCTCAGCTGAACCATACTCTCTGTAACAGAGAGAGGTTGTGGTGTTGCACACCCAGCACTTCATGATGATGTGAGAGTGTCAGTCTTTCAACATCACAGAGCACTGACTATGCGAGACTGCGCTCTGCAAGACCACACCCTTTCCCTGGTGAGAGAGGATGTGTGTGTGTATACCGTGGAGCGCAGTTTCACATACACAACACTCCATAATGCCATGGGAGTGCCCTAGTGTTTGCATTTATGGTATGTATGGTCCACTTGAAATACTTTTAAGTCAGATTTAGCCCACCATAGCAAATGAGTTTGACACCCTGGTGAGCTTTCCTGGGTGTCACCCCACTTTGTGAGGTGCATGAAATGGAAATATGTGGCGTATTACCTGCAAATGCACACAGAAGTGTGGGTCACAATTTTTGGGCGCATCTTCCTGTTGTCCTCTGAAGTGGGGAGCTGAGAAATGAACCTCTGAGTCTCTGCACAAGGGAGGAGCAAGGTCTTTTTGCCCTGTGTGCACTGTGGTGGGTTTCCCAGCTGGCTGGGTTGTAAGGTGCTGTGTGTATAATTACATGTATTTTAAATGCAGTCCATGCTCTTTCATAGGCCAAATGGCAGCTCTGTTTAACATGAAGGAGAAGGTGGCTAGTTGGAGTAGCTTGTCGGTCATGGCTGTGGCCACCAGCTGCGATAAACTTAGCATCACCATTGCTGGCTTTATCTGGCAGGAATACACAAGGTCACTGGGTGGAAATGGGGCAGGTTTAATTGGCAGAGATCTAGGAGGGAGATGGTTGAAGTGCTTTCTGAGAGTCACACCTGCATGTTCCATCCTGTAGTGCTTTCTCTTTGGTAGTCCAGAGACCAAGACAGTTCATCATCTTTCCCTCCCTGCAGTCTTGGGCATGTGTGTTTGCTTGGTGGCTGAGCGCGGTTGCTGTTTGTCCATCCCATCCTAGGCCCTGAGGAGAATGGCTACCCTTTGGTACCATTGAGATTTTACATCACTAGACCTAGCCTAGATGTGTTTAAGTATTAGCTGCTTAAATTTGATTTCATTCTGGAAAACTCAAGTGACTGTTACTGTTTGGTGTTAGTGTGGGAGCATCCTCCCTGCTGTGCTGAAAGGAGAAGAGACGGACAGAGGCCGCCCTGCCAAACTCACTAGGCAGAAAGTGGGTTCTGTGGCTGTTGGTTTGAAGAGGGGCAGTGGCACTGTGGTTCTGCTTGGGTGGATGCAGGCAGAATTATTGGACCATTGGTGAAGGGTCAAGGAGTGAGTGTGATGGAGACCCCTGACAAGCCTCCTGGATCCCCTCTGTCCACAGCCAGTCAGGTCTCTGCCATGGTGGAGTCTCCTCCCGTCCAGCACCTGGGTCTCCACGCTCCGTGCAGCCAGCCCCCAACTCCAGGTTCAGAGGGTCCGATCCTTGCTCTGTCTGGTCTCCCTTGGTGGGGGGGGGGGGGTTCGTCCCTCCAGGAGGGTCCCAGCCGTCCCAATCAGCAGCGACTCTCAGCCAGTGTGGCAATCAGAGGGTTTAGTAGCAAACCAGTTCATACAGCAGCAAGGACAGTTGGTATCAGCATCCTCAGAACAACCAGAAGTGAAACCCCCAGGGGATTAGGGCTACACCCCAGGGCAGGGTCCTGTCTCTTGGACCCCCATTTTCCCTCCTTCCCCTTGGTCCTTTGTTCCCCTCCTAGCTCTGCCCACCTCTCCGCCCCCTGGTCCAACCAGTTGAATCCAGTGTGACCAGCGGGGGGTGGTGGTCCCAGGTACAGGCTCCCTAAACACGACCCCCCTGCCCCCTAGTGGCTCTACCCCATATCACCCACCTGTGTCCCATCACCCGAATAGAAAAGATAGAGGATCAACACCCGTGTCTTCCCTGACTAATCTATCAGAGGGTTCCCACTTCTCCACAGTGAGCATGGGGTGTAAAGGCCGGAAGCAGGCAGGGCAGAAGGGAGAAGCATATGAAATCAACAGCTGGGCAGTGAGTGATGCTGATTATCTGATTCTTCCTTGTGGAGCCCTGCACCCACAACTGTCTACAGAGCTCGCAGGGCTGAGAGAACAGGGTTCATAGCCACCTTCTGCCCACCTCTGGCTCAGATCTGCTGGTGAGGGCCAGGTAGGTACCTAAAAAGTTCGGGAGGGGATCATGCTGGTGTAATTCAGCCTGCTAGCCCACTGCATGGTGGGGTTTGGGAGGAGGCAACAGGAGCCTTGGGGTGATGGCCCCAGGAAGCCGCGGATGGAGGTACAGCACTCCCCAAACCAAGCTCTGTGTGAGGGCTTGTTCGCATGTGTGGAGCTGAGTGTTACAGGTGGTGGAGTACATAGGAGCCAGCTGCTGAACCCCACAGAGGGGAACAGCGGTGTTGCAGTGATGGGGACTTACAAGGCTCTTGAAATGAGAGAGTGAGGGAAGGGCGTTTCCATTCACAAGCAAGCAGAGCCATGGACCGTCTCGTCCTAGCGCTGGTGTCAGATCCTGAGGATGTGGGTGTTCCCAGGACACCTGTTAGTTGGAGTGACTGAGGGAGCACAAACCCCAACTTCCAGATTTGGCTGCGAGTCTTGACTTTGCAGGGCCCTGTCCTTGGGGCAGTCGTCTTCCTTCTTTGCTTGAGAATCCTCTGGCCTCCAAATCCCTGCTTAAATCCACTGCTTCCAGAAAGGCTACCTTGCCTATTTGTTTCATGCCCTGCTCTGCCTGAGCAGTTCTGTGGTTTGCTCTCTCTGATCAGAAACTTTTAATGGGAGGCAAAGGGAGGAACAGGCCTTACCCTGTGAAATGCCATGGAAATCACAGCACTCAGTTTTTTAGTTTGTCCTGGTTAATAGAGTGAACAATTCTGAGATGCTTCCTGAGAGCCAGTTCCTGAAGGAGGAACGTGCTAGAGGGCAGGGGGTGGGTTGAAGTTATCAGGGCCGGTGTGATTTTCTCTCTTGTGTGTTTGTGCATTTGTAGCACCCCAATGAGCTCCGGTTGAACGAGGCCTATGAGCAGTGAGTCAAGGGTGCAGAGAAGTGTTGGAGGGACTAAGCAGGGACAGTCAGCTGGAGAGGCGGCAGGCAGGTTGAGAGCAATGGTGGGGGAGAGGAGAGCATAAGGGAGTGCTGTGGAAGGGGTTGAGAGAGAGCCCTGGAGCCCTAGATCCCATGTGGGCTGCGAGGTGTGGCAAGGGGAAGGGAACTAAAGTGGGAGATGAAACTGGCCTCTTGGTTTGTGTCTTCAGTGTGGACTTGGGGGTCCGTGAATGGTGTCAGGAAGGGGGCACCCTTGAAAGAGACTGGGGAGGCCCCTGTGATGGGCCGTGCCAAGGGACAGTGGGAGGGTCAAATAAAAGATTCCCATGTGGGTGGAGCACACAGGATTGGGAATTTGATTGCCCCTGCGTTTAAGGCAGTGGCGAGAGGAAGCTTGGACAGCACCGATCTCCTGGTGAGCTACATCTTGGGGCAATGTGGTGTGCTCTTTCCTTGGAGTCACGGATCAGGTGCAGTGTCTCCTCTGCATGGGCAGAGAGAGCAGGCTAGTCCTGCGCACCAGAAGAGAGACAGATTGCTGCTCTAGGATTGATACAAAGGGAGTTCTCTTTTGGGTGTTTGGCTTTGTGTTCTTTGTGGCGGGGATCTTAAGCCCAATGAAAAAGCCCAGTAATATTGCTCAGCATATCTAGGTGACACAGGACCAGGTGTGCTGACTAGGTGACCTTAAACTAAATGAGCTCCCGAGGTCCCCTCCAGTCCTCGTCTCTTATATTTCTGTGATCTCACCCGGTCACACAGCTCTTTACCCAGAGGCATCAACCCCATCCCTTTCGCAGATGGGAAAGTGAGCCTTGGGGGTGAAGTGTCCTATCCATGATAACAGAACGAGTTTGGGGCACAGCAATGAACAGTACTCGGGTAACTCGATGGCGCATACGATGTATGTTGCCCACTGGACTTGGATTCTTTTTGAGAAAATAACTTGCTGTCAGAGCTTGCAGAGCATCCTGCTGGGTTGGATGGAGACAGGGTGGTGTTCTCAGAGAAACGATACCTTATCTTGAGGCTGCTCTGGCATCAATCTTCCTTCCTTAGAGTAAATCCCACAGCAGCTGCTGCTATGGGAACTTTCTGCATGTGACTAGAGTGTAAATGATGCCGAACCTGCCACTTCTGATCAAAGCAGATGAGGAAGTGGAGGGTGTGTCCAGACTACCTCCCTGCCTTGCTATTATCAGTCACTTTATCAAATTAGCATCTTGTTGTTGTTCTGAACGGCAGGGTGGCTTTCTGACCTCTTTGCTGTACTGCTTTACCACCTTGTCTTGCTGCTTGAAAAAGAGGCCTGTGCCCTGAGCACCTGGCAGGAGCTCGAGTCCGGTCAGAGCCTGCACATCCTCTCTGGGCTTTCTCCCCTCCAGAACAGATCCTTGAGTCTTGACCTGGCTACTCTGATTCATTTCCTGCAACTTTCTCTCTAAGGAGCAGCCTCTCTGGTGTCCAGGGCAGGTCTCCTGCGGGTTCGGCTCACTGAGGGAATTGCCTAGCTCATGTAGAAGAGCTGCCATCCAGCACCTCTCACCTGGGAGTGTCCCGGGTGGGTTAGTTGGGGGTGGCTGTTGGAGGTCAGTACAGTTTGACACAGATGAGATTCCTGGTTTGTGTGGGAGGTGGGCCTCATGGCTGGATTTCCACTGTATCCAGATGCTGTGTTTCTGGTGGGGGACTGGAAGGCATCTGTTTAGTTCAGTCCCCAGCAAAATGGTGAGGAATCCTGCCCTGCCATGGTGACGCTGTACCTGAGTGGAATAGTTAGCGTCGTGAAATTGCTGGCCCAGGCACTCCAGTGCTGTCTGATATTGGAGACCCTGCGTACGGTGCATCCTTCATGGTGTGTTTGGTGCGTGAAGCTTGTGTTTTATAGCTCAAATCTGACAGCTTGTATCGCTGATAGGATAAGGTTGATGCTTGGTTTCTTTCCTGCTGCCTCTTGTACAAGTGACAGGTGATGCAGTTGGAAGGAGCTTGCTGATTCATCCCCAGTCCTCGTAAAATCTCTTGTGTGTTTGCAATGTCAAGGTGATTTGCTAAATGCAAGTCACTTGTTTCCTCTTCAGATACATGTTTTGAACTGAGGGATCTCAGGTGCTGGGATGGATTTCACCAAGGGGAGAGCAGGCACATTTGCCAAATTGTCGTCTTAGGTCTTGGATTGCTCCTGTTCTGCTCAGTGATTCCACTGCTGCCCTCCTGGGTTTTGCAATCCCTTGGGTAATGGCTGAGCTCTGCATGCCCTTTCACTCAGGTACTGAAAGAGGAACCGTATGACCAGCAGGGTGCATGGCTTGCGTTCTTGCCAGGCAGACAGAATTCAAAGAGGTCAGAAGCTGCATGTGGTATGTGTAGATTCTCTTTGCTGAGCAGTTCCTCAGTAAGCAACTGCGAGCCACGTAGTCAGGTTTCACTTTTGCTAATGTGCAGACATGAGTTATCAGAGCAAACTGACAACTACTTATTTCTAACAGGCTAAGTGGCACATTCCCCTGGGACAGACCATCTCATTGGGGAGCTTGCAAACTAGGAAATGCAAATTCTGGCCAGCCTTCTGCCACTGAACCCGCTAGAGGTGTGAAATCAGCAACTGGG
Organism: Podocnemis expansa; assembly: GCA_007922195.1. NCBI lineage: Eukaryota > Metazoa > Chordata > Testudines > Podocnemididae > Podocnemis > Podocnemis expansa. The sequence goes on from ML682152.1 coordinate 871,534, forward strand.
GACAGGAACTAACCTGTGTCTTGAAAGCTTTGTGTAGAAATGTATAGAAGGCTATAGGAATCATAGTACTTAATTTGCACCTCAGATGGGGCCCTTCTTCTGAGCCAGATTTTGGATTAGGGTAACTTCTGTTGTTGCAAAAATGTGGAAGATCTGGCTTTTGGTGATCATTCTGCCTTCTTATGGTGTCAGTTTGGCTGTAAATGGACTGTTCAACAGGTTTATTTTACAGCCTGGGTTTGCTCTGCCTTTTTGCTAGCTTCCTTTCCCTTCTCCATATGCCCCTTTGCATCTGTATCTTGCTTTCATAGCTTTTGTGCCCATCATGCTCTTGGCTTCTAAGCCTGGACAAAATTTTAGCTCTGTGCCAGGGTGGTAGTTGGACCTCATTCCTGGGTTATATGGTCAGAAGCCTGAGTGCTGGCTGTAAGGATGTCTGGTGGGTGTGGGATAGTCTCATGGATTTTGCACACTGGAAAGATTTACCTTGCTACCTCCATGTCTAGTTAATTGCTGAACTGGTGCCCTAGCAAAGAGCATTTAGTCTGAGCTGTCAGGTTCGGCTTACACCAGCCTTGTGAAATCTCCTGGTGATATCTTTGGCTGAGTCAAGGACTGCAGAAGGTTGGATGAAAAGCCCACTCGGTGCTGCCCTGATCCTGGCCAGTCTCTAGAGTGAGTTCAGTGCGCCTAAAAGCTGCATTGTTTACAGCAGGAACGGACCATGCCAAGGGACCGGTATCACTGAAGGGGAGGTGTGGGGATCTGGTGGCTCCTGTCCTGGCAGCTGGGGCGCTTCCCTGGCTCCGTGCCTCTGGTGCTGGTGTGATCCTCTTGTGACCAGGCATGCCTGCTTCTGGGAAGCTGTGTGATCTGGGCCTCTTCCTGGGAGGGTTTCATGGGCCACAGCAGTTGTTTCCTCGCCTTCTCAGAGAGCCCTCCCAGCACACTTATGTTTTATTGGTAATTGGCTAACAGTTAACAGCATTTGACTTGTTTTCCTGTGCTCTGTAAATTAAAGATTATGGGTAATTACAACTATGAAACCTCTGAGTCCTTAATTGTTGAGCACTGAGGCCTTTGTAGTAGGATTGCTCAGTACATATAATTTACTTTCAAGCTTGAAGTGCAACTCATTTTCCGGTAGCTTGTGTTGTGTATTTTTCAAGTGTAGGATCCAGTCTTGGCTGATTCTAAATTGCATATAGTGATGCATGGTGCCATGTTCAAGACAAATCACCTGCAGACAGGGATGGTTGGGATCAGCAGCACATTGTGCCCCATCTGTTAGATGTGAGGATTTGCCCCTAAATGTCAGAGACAGCATTCTGTAGTTTCCCTGTTACTTGTGTATCATGCCAAAACTGAACCCTTGGTGTGAGTGGTATGTGGACTCTTTTCCTGAGAGATGAATGACGTTGCATCCTCTTTCTACCGCTAGGTCCCCAAAGCCCTTAGTAAATGGCTATACAAGCATCACTACACCTCCTTTGGGGTGAAACACAAATGGTTTCATAGAGCACAGCAAGCCTTCACCCCCCTTAGGTGTGGATATCGGGAATTGTGCATCCAATTTAAGCTGCAGTGGGAATTTTAGGGAAGCAAGAAGTCGTTGTCCTGATTGAAACAGGACCCGGGACTGTGGTCTTGACAGCATCAGTCAGTGTTATGGCTAGCTAATAACCTTAGAGCATGGGGAAATTGTGAGCTCCGCATCCCAGTTTATCCCTGACTTGGCTGGCAGGAGGCCTCGTGTGATAAACGGGCAAGTCGTGGCCTTGTGGAGAATTAAGCTGAGACTAACTAGACCAGAACCCTGGAAAGCCGTTTGTTTGCTGTTCACTCCAGTCAGATCATTCTCGTTACTGTAATTAGTGGAGCTGGTAACTAATGATATGTGTGTGTGTGGGGGGAGGGATGTCATCTTTCCTTGGCCTTGTGGGCTGTTCTGCTTCCCATCTCCTCCTTTCACTGCCAGACCTTTCTGCACTGAGCGGCTTTATTAATAGGAAAACGTGTGACAGTGAGCCGCTTCATCAGACGCTCCTTGCCAAGGGCTCAGGACCTTGGTTTTGACTCTCACACTGAGCAAAGAGCATCCAGCTGACAGGACAGGAGGTGAGAAACAATCACTGTCCTAGCTCTGCTGTAGAACTTGCTGCTTTGGGGTTTTGGGGGAGCCTGCTTGCTGCGTAGATGGCATGCAACCACCTTCTGTGTTAAGCCTGGGCTGTCGTGCTGCTGGCCTTTAGCAAGGGACTAGTGCGGTTCTGCAGCACACTTTAACGCACAGCCCCGTCTGTGTTTCAGACAAAACTCTTCCTCAGTCTGGCAGTCAGGTCAATGCAGCAGAGACCTAGCTGCACAGTGGTGCACTGGTTTGAACTCACTGGTTAAAACCTGTGCTGGAGGGGGTTGCTGTTGGCGATGGGACAGCCCTCATGTATGTAGAACCAAGTGCCAGTGGATGTCTGTAGTTACCTGTGGCTTATTCTCCCTTCATCTGTGGAAGAGAGGGGGTGGATTTTGTAGTCCAGGCAGAGATGCTCTAGGGCGGGGAATGCTGGTTTGAGCTCTTGTCTCCACGGATAGTTGGAGAACGTGTGTGTGTTCTCCTCTGGAAAGCATCACTGGTCCCTGTGCAGGCTCGATCTGCTTTGCTTGCTGCCTCTGAGTGAAGCAACTTGGCCGTGAAGCCCGGTGTCGGTCCAGCCTGCTGAGTAGGGGTTGCTCACCTGTCAGGCTAGATCCCTGCTCCTCCAACAGCTGCAGCATGACTAGCCAGGAAGCTGGGCTGGAGTTTGCTTTTTTGTATTTGTATTCCAGGCACTTGGGGAAAGGTGAGGAGCAGCATGAAAATAAGGTTAAAACCGTTGAATTCTAGCCCTGGTGCAAGGCACTGGCTGTTCTGTGAATGGCACAGTTGGGCTATAATTCACCCCAATCTGGCAGATGTCCTCAGCTCTGTAGCATGCCGTGAGAGCAGGATTACCTTGTGTGGGGCTGGTTTATTGCTGCTTGTGTGGCAAAGTAATTTTCTTTGAACTAGAGGCTAGAAAAATTCTCCATCTGCCAGCCGGAGGGCTGACTTTCCAGACAAGGCTGCTCCTGTCATCTCACCTGGCTGGGCGGTTGGATTTCTGCTCACTCTTCCTGGCCCAGCTGTGGTCTGTGCTCCCCTTCACCTCTGGGAGGGGAGGTTTCATGCCTTTTTCCCCCTGCAGGGGTGCAGGCAACTTTGCCTTGCTAACGTCCAGAATGTCTCCTGGGCAGTTGGCTCTCAGACCACTTGCCTGCGCGTCAGCTGGTCGTGGAGCGCTCTGGAAGATCAGTGAGACCAGGCTCTTCTCTGTAATCCCTCTCTTTGCTACTCACACCTAGTTCTAGTAGCTGACTTGTGGTTCAGAGAGCATATGATGCCTTCTAAGGAATTACTCTTCTGGAGAGTCCTGTGCATTTTATCTGGCTCAGGATTTTGGTTAATGCTACAGGACTGAGAAATTATACCTGATGAGGCAGGTCAACACAGTCTGCAGAAGCTGTAGCACAGACCTCTTGGCCTTCTGTTAGCACTTACCTGAAGACAACACTCCTGACTCTTCTGCATTGAGTGCCCCCCCCCCCGTCCCCCAATGTTGCAGTAATGCTTTTTGTACCAAGTTTTGCAGGATTCTAGTGAGCAGGAGTGAGTCTTGCCAGAGCCTCAGCAAAACAGGAATCAGTGACAGAGGCAGCAGAGGTGCATGCACATGAGAGAAGGCAACATTGGATCAGGTCACAAGCCTATAGGCTAAGAATCCTGCAGGAACTGTTGGCTGAGGCATACAACTTGGTAGAGAAACCAATCCATTTTTTCAAGCCAGGATCCATGTGTCTCAGAGGGTCCCTGTGGCCTGGTATTCCAGGTCCCCTCTTTGGGCCTGTCCTACCTCTGGTGACTATAGCTATGCAAATGCTGGCTGAGCAGTAGGAGTTCAGCAGGGGCAGATGCACAGTTGCGCCAAGGAGGGAGATGATAAAGGCCAGCAGTTTTAGCTCTGAAGGTCATGTTTGCATTGGCACAGGAGGGTCCCACGCAGCCAGAATGATTATAGCTGTCCCGAATGCCCCACCAGCTGAAAAGGACTGTCTCTGGGCAGACAAACTGTATAAACATTTCCTGTAGGATCTTGGGTCCAGTTAGAGGGCATCACCAAAACAACCTGTTTGTACTGAAGTGTTTCCTGCGTGGTGTTAGCATCCCCCTCTGCACTTGTGCTCTGTTGGCTTTGCTGGTGCAGTCCTGTCCAGCCTGTGCTGTGAGGCTTCTGTTGGAGGCAAAATGGCCAGATGCACCCCACACATCTGCCAGAGTCTTGTAAACCTGTGCTGTGACTGGGGGGGGGAAATCTGGATGCTCTATTCCTGAGTTGGTTGGTTGGGGTGAAGAGGTCCTGCTGTGCGGCTGTGAGCACAGCTGAAGAAGCAAGGAGGGCTTTCAGTTAAAGCTAATGTGATGGCTGCACGGGCCAGATCATGTTGTATTCTGGGTGCTGCAGCAGTCTTGTCTGCGCGGAGAGCAGGATGCTAGTAACTGTGGACAGTGGGACATGGTTTTCTCTCAACTTCCACTGCTTTCTCTGCTGGCTGGTCACCCCTGGAGCTCTTCTGTGTTGGGGATTAACCTGGAGATTAGATAGTAGGGTTTGTGGTTGTCCCTGGATGATTCTTCTCTTTGGGTCCAAGACCTGCTGCAGTGCCCTTTGAGCCTGGAAACGCCCTTTCAGCCTGGTTGTTGCATGGGAATTGAGTCCCACAGTCACTGGTCCATCTTCTGTCCACTGGAGGGTTGACTAGGCAGTGCAGGAAGGGTGGTTTTTCCTACCAGATGTTTGGGGACCTCTGGTATCCTGTAAGCTTTGCTTCTCAGCCATTCTTCAGCCAGGGTGATGGGGCCTGGGCTCTTCGGGAGGTGCTCGCCTCACTCAGCAGGTTGAGGCTATTGCTACGGCGTGCTGCTTTCCACCACTCAGTTTCCTGGGAATCCAGGTCCTGAGTCATGCAGTCAGCTGTGCTCCCCAGCAGGCCCTGCTGTCACGGAGAACCCAGAAAAGCCTCTTGGATCCCCTCTGTTCACAGCCCACCAGGGACTCTGCTACGGTGGAGCTTTCTCCCATTCACCAGGGTCTCCACGCTACCTGTAGCCAGCTTCCCAAATCCAGGCCCAGAGGGTCCGATCCTTGCTCTGTCTGGTCTCCCTTGGGGGGGGGGGGTCCTCCCCCTACGAGGGTCCCAGGCGTCCCAATCAGCAGTGACACTCAGCCAGTGTAGCAGTCAGAGGGTTTATTAGCAATCCACTTTGCACAGCAGCTAGGACAGTTGGCTCTCAGATCACCTAGGAGGGCAGATAGTAAACCCCCAGGACAAGCCCCGGAGGTCCTGCCCCTCCGACCTCCATCTTCCTTCTTCCCCTCTCTCCCCTTTGTTCTCCTCTCTATCCAGCTGCCCTGCCCCTGGTCTAAACCGGCCACAACCTGTCACCCCCAGGGGGTCCAGGTAAGGTCGCACTAAAGCCTCTTCCCCCCTAGTGGTACCTATAGTTATCACACCCCTGTGTCCCATCACCAGAATACCATCACCCAAGAACAGGAACAGAAAAGAACCACAGTAGCCCAAGAGGTTTTCTTACTTCATCACACCTGCTCAGAGAGCAGAACCAGTGTGAAGTACTAGGTTTGCTCTCCCAACCGGCCACATCTTCTACTGAAGACTCCGAATGAAACATCGGTGGTCAATGTCGGTTTGGTTACCGCGGCCCTTTGGCTGCATTGCCCTTTGTCTGCTTAGTGAGATGAGATGCTCGTCTTTGACCTGTCAGTAAAGCGCCTGTTTGATGTTTGTCTTGGTTAATTCTCCTCCTCCTGCTACACCCATCCTACCTGTTTGGTCCATGTGTGGGGAGTGTGCTGCTCTGCAGTTGGCCTGCAGCAGAGTCTGTAGAGTTTGTTTTACGTAGGCACCGAGAACGATGACATGGGAGATGAGTCACGATGTGGTGATGGTCAAATGCTTTAGTGATGAGTGTGGGACAAGAGCTAAGCCACAATAGGGTAGAGGCTCCTGCTGAGATCAGGGCATGGGGTCCCCACACAGGCATGCTGTAAAACATCATGCCCATAAGAGCATACGATGGCCATGGAATAACACCGATGTTGGGCAAGGGGATATCGCTCACCCAGGGGCACCCAGCAGTGCAGTGGCAGAGCCCTGGTCTCCTCCACTCTGGTCCCTGCTTCTCCTCTCCACCAGACTGCACTGTTTCTCCTGCGGTAACTGCAGAGGGAGATGGTGTCTCACTGAGCTCGTAGAGCAATCTCTTCTCTAGCTGGGATGTCTTGTCTGGCTTCACTGAATGAACAGTCTACCACATGCACTAGGGGTTGTTCGAGGGTGAAGGACGTGGCAGAACTAGCAGACTTACCCTGTATAGAGGCTGCTGTGGCAGGCCCAGTGTGGATTCTGTAGGCGAGGTGGCCACAAGGGCTTGGTTCTGATATTGGAGGGCCTTTTCTTCAAGTGGGAAGAGTGGTCCATCAGTGCCACCCACCCTGCTAACCTCTTCAGAGTCTGCCAGATCAAAGTGGCTCTAGCATTATGGCTGTACTTGGTGCGTCAGAATAACACTGTCCCTTCCATGGAAAGCCAATGATTGGAGATGACAGATGAGGAATGGATCTTGGGTTAGGGTGGGTGTGGGGTTTACTAGTGGGGTGTGATGAGGGAGCTGGGTGGGTTGCGTTAGGGACTGTTACAGCGGCACACAGCGCTCATTCAGTGCAGACCCTGCCTTGTCCTTGTTTGCAACACGGGTTCAGCGCTGGTGTGAGAGCACAGCTTGCTGACCACCCATTTCTGGCTGTAAGCAGGGCTTGCAAGTGTCACATGTGGGGAAGTTGTTAGCAGGAGCCACAGGGACTAAGCTGTGCTCAACTCCACTTGGGCTCATTTCCCTGCCCTGCAGAAATCTCCAGGTGCAAACAAACCTTTGGCTCTGTTGAGCTGGGGTCCTTGGTACTGCTGGCTGTGGTGAGAACCTCTTATGTGGTGGAATGGGCACCGGGTGCACATCACACCCTGGCAGGTTGTCCCCAGCAGCATTGTTGCTCTGTTTGCCGCTGGAGAGCGGTTTGCTACCTCCCGTTCAGCCTGGCACTGGGACTCTTTCTTCCTGACTCTCATCCCTGAGCGGCTGGCAGACTTGTCGTACAATTCCTGCCTGACTAAACCGCGGTGCATCATTGCCCACTGGCAGTGTGCTGCGTCTGGCAGCTAGACAGCTGGCCTGTCCTTTGTATCCTGCCAGGGCCAGCTGACTGCCTTTTGCTTCCTTCCTGGCTTCTCGCTGGATGGGCTCACTGCCTTCGTGTGCATCAGCGATCCTCCCTGCTACCTGCACACTGCCTGCACTTGGGGTTGCTTGGGCGTACTGCATCGGTGTAGTGTTAGATTCACACGGCGCCCTCCAGTCAGTCCTATGCCTCTCACCAAGGCGCTTAAGGCATTTCTCTTGTGGATTACTTGCTGAGAAGGCATGGGGCTTGAAGCCAGTCATGGCACAGCTTGTGCTGGCTCCATGTGCTACCCCGGAAGGGCAGGTAACCAAATAGTCCTCCAGTGCAGTTAGTCTCCGAGTGAGACAAGTGTCCAAATGGTAAGCAAAAGTCCTACGCTTGAACAGTTCACAAGAAAAATGATGGAAGACAGGTGCTTGCATGAATACAAGGGCAGGTAGTTCCAGGACGGTCACTTGGGTGGAAAGAGGGAACTGAAGGGGGGAGCACGGTAGTGTACTGAAGTGAAGGTCTGAGGGGATGTTGGCGACTGACCCTATGGGGGCAGGCTAGGGCAAAAAGCTTCCAGAGTCCGTGCACCGTGGCACATACACACCTAGATTAGAATGGATGTGAGCAGCACTGGAAGAAGGAATGGTCATTTTAGTGGCCTTTGACAATCCAGGTTTGCAGCAAGAGAGCCACGTTCTATCCAGATTCTGCACGTAGATAGTCAGATGTCTGTCTCGCTCAAGGAAAGTGATCTAAAAAGCCAGGAATCGACAGAACTCAATCGGCTAGTCAGCAAGCTTGGAGGGGGAGCAGTCCTGGAAAGGGTGGGAGGGGCTAGAAGTGGGGGCCAGTGCACTGGGTGTTCTGGGAACGCCTCTGCAAGTGGGGAGATGTTTAGGGAGCTGGCAGGGTGATGCCAGGACAGCAGTGTAGGTTCAGATTTGGGCAAAGGGTGCCTTTGGACGATCAAGGGCCCGTTCCAGCAGAAATGTAACCTCAGATCTTCCAGTCGGACCTCTTTAGCAGTTAGTGAGGGAGCAGAGGTGCCTGTTGGTGGGGAGCTGAGGTGTGGAGCTGAATTTCATGCTTGATGCTCCTCCAGAGATTTAGCTTGGTGGTTGGAGGCCTAAGGTACTCTTTCTGCCTCCCTGCAGGTCCTCTCTGGCTGCGCCATCATTGTCCGAGGGCAGCCTCGTGGGGGGCCCCCTCCTGAGCGGCAAATCAACCTCAGCAATATCCGAGCTGGAAACCTCGCCCGCCGGGCTGCTCCAGGACAGCCAGATGCCAAGGATACCCCTGATGAGGTAGGCACTTCCTCGCGTAATGCTCAGAGCACCCATCACTGTGGCCAGGAGCTGTTAATTCTTTAGAGTAAATCAAGGTGCTGACATAATGCGGGTGCCACCCACATGCTTCCTAGCCTGGCACCTTGCCAGACAGTAAACCTCAAAGCAGTGATGAGCTTTGTACAGCTCCAGAGCTCACTCTAAATCATGGGCCTTAAGCCAGTGCAGCTTCATCCATGAGGTGGTGCTCCTTGGGTTTGGGGGGCTGGGGTGGAGAGTCCGTGCAGACTCTGGTGAACAGGTGTGGGACTAGAGTGCTGTGCTTCAGGGAGCTGGGGGGGTCTGACCCCAAAGCCCAGTGCTGTGTTGGAGAGCAGTGGGGGGGTGACTGGCAATCCTAGAGGAGGGGAGGGACAATCCTAGAACAGCCCTCAGCTCAAAGCAGGACTAACCCCAGCTAAACCATCCCAGCCGGGGCTTTGTCAAGTTGGGCCTTAAATCTCTAAGAATGAAGATTTCCCTCCTCATTAGGTAACCTATTGCAGAGCTCACCACTTTTCCAGGAGGAAAAGATTTTATTGGTATCCAACCTAGACCTTCCCTACCGCAACTTGAGACCATTGCTCCTTGTTCTGTCTTCTGCCGCTGCTGAAAACAGCCCAGCTCCATCCTCCCTGGAACTTCCTTCAGGTAGTTAAAAGCTGGTTTCAGGGTGCCCCCTGCCCTTCTCTTCTCTAGACTGAAAATGCCCCTCAGCCTTTCCTATAAGTCGTGCCCCAAACCTCTAGTCATGTTGTTTTCCTCCGCTGGACTCTCTGAGCTGTCTCGGACTCTGACTCCAAGGTCAGGGACCAATATGATCATCTAGTCTGTCCTGCACAATGCAGGCCTCAAAACATCACCCACCCACTCCTGCAGGAAATCTCTAGCCTATGACTGAAATATCAAAGTCTTCAAATCATGATTTAAACATTTTGAGATACAGAGAATCCACCAGCAAGGGAGCCATGCACCACAATACGTAGAGAGGTGAAAAACCCCGAGGTTTCTAGTTTGTGTACCCCAGGAGGAAATTCCCTCCTGACCCCAAATATGGTGACCAGTTAACCCTGAGCAGATGGGCCAGTCTCACCAGCCAGTCACCCCAGAACGAGTTCTGTAGTATCTCAGAACCCACCCTCCGTTCTCAGGCTACTGGCATGTTCACCACCACTAGCCAAAGATCGATTTCCAAAGCAGGCCATCTCATCGAACCTTCCTCATCCCCCATGAATTTATCAAGCTCAGTTTTGAAGGCAGACAATATTTTTGCTACCATAGGTCCCCTTGGAAGGCTGTTCCAGAGCTTTACTGCTCTGATGGTTAGAAACCTGCATCTAATTTCAAGCCTAAATTTCCTGATGGGCTGTTTGTATCCATTTGTTCTTGTCCCATCCCTCCTGTAGCTGGGTGTCAAAACTTGACACCATACTCCGAATGAGGTCTCAAGAGTACTCAATAGTGGGGAATAATCTCCCTCTGTTTGCTGGCAATGGCCCTGGTAATGCAGCCCAATGTGCCATTAGCCTTCTTGGCAGAAAGGGCACAGTGTTGACTCGTATCCTGCTTCTTGTTCAGCCAGGTCCTTTTCTGCAGAACTGCTGTCTGGCTAGTCGGTCAGTCCCCAGTCTGTAGCAGGGCATTGGATTCTTCTGTACTAAGTGCAGGACTCTGCACTTGTCCTCGTCATTTTTTGGCCCAATCCCTCTGTCACTCTTTATTCTTTTGCTGCCCTCCAGGGTATCTGTAACTCTTCCCAACTCTGTGCCATCTACAGACTTGGTGAGGGTAACTCCACCCCATCCTCCAGATCATTCATGAAGAGGTTGAACAAAACTGATCCCTGGGACACTGCTTGTAACTGGCAGCCAACTAGGCATTGAATCATTGATCACTAGCCATTGAGCCCAATGAACTGTCCATCTTTCTACCCCTTTTATAGTCCATTCATCCAACCCGTACTACTTTAAATTGCTGTTAAAAATACTGTGGGAGACCATATCTAAAGCTTTGCTGAAGTCAAGGTGGTTCTTCGAGCAGTGTCCCTGACTGCTCCAGTTCAGGTGTGTGGGCACACCCCACACCTCAGATTGGAAAGCTCTGCAGCAGTATCCCTAGGGGGAGAGACGAGCTACCCAGTGTAGGCTGCTGTCCCTTTCGCGCCACTCCTGAGGCGCGTGCCTCCCCCCTCCCGTCCCTCAGTTCCTTCTTAACCACCTCTGACTGAAGACGGAAACCATGGCAGCTCTTGCCTTTACTTACCTTAGTACTTAAAAAACACCCCAAAGTTGCATCATATTTCCACCTTAATCAGACAATTGCTCTCCCAATGTTTTTCCCCAAGCCACATATCAACCCACAACCGGTGGCTTTGCACACGCTAGATGTAAGGAGAGCATTGGCCTTCTACTTGGAAAGAACTAGGCCATTTCGGAAGACCCCTAAGCTTTTTGTCTCTTCTGTGGAACGTTCCCAGGGAGAGCCTATTTCCAAGCAAAGATGCTCTAGCTGGATAGTTAGCTGCATAAAAATGGTATACTTGTTAGCAGATAAACAGCCTCCCGAACCGATTCATGCCCATTTGACTAGATCTTTGGCCACCTCGATCGCTTTTCGCAAAAACGTTCCTATCCAAGACATTTGTCAAGCCACCTCATGGTCCTCAGCTGACGCCTTTTATTAAACATTACGCCATAGAGACTTCCTCCAGATCTACCACAGCAGTGGGCCTTGCAGTATTGAGATCAGCCCACAACCTGAACTCCGAAGGTCCCTCCTCCACTCATGTGGACTGCTAGGTAATCACCTAAAGTGGAGCAGTCAGGGAGACTGCTTGAAGAAGAAATGAAGGTTACTCACCCCGTGCAGTAGCCAAGGTTCTTTGAGATGCGTCTCCCTGACATGCTCCACTACCTGCCCTCTTCCCCTCCTTTGGACTCTACCCATAATTCGGGTGGTCTGCATGGTGGAGATGGAACTGAGGGATGGGAGGGGGGGAGGCGTGCGCCTCAGGAGTGGCGCGAAAAGGACAGCAGCCTACGTTGGGTCGTGCGCCTCTGCCCCTAGGGATACTGCTGCAGAGCTTTCCAATCTGAGGTGCGGGGTGTGCACACACACCTGAAGTGGAGCATGTCAGGGACACGCATCTCGAAGAACCTTGGCTTCTGCACAGGGTGAGTAACCTTCATTTTATCATGTCCACTGCTCTCCCCACATCCACGGAGCCAGTCATCCCCTCATAGCTGGCAGTCAGGTTGATCGAGCATGACTTGCCTTCTGTGAACCTATGCTGACTGTTTCTGATCACCTGCCTCTCTTCCAAGTGCTTCAAAATGGACTGCTTTTTGGTTCAGTAGGGGTGTTCTTCCTTGTGTTGACCTAATGTCCCTGAATGGTGGGCAGGAGGTGCTGAGAATGAGTTTGGCTACAGTGGCCTGGCCAGATCTTTGCTTCAGCTGTATGTTTTGCCTTTTAGTTTCTCCAGCTGAAACAGGAGAGCATGGGCAACTGTCCTTAGCTGTGTGTAGGGTTTCTGTGCTGTCAGCCAGCTTGAGTGATGGCTCAGATGGAGTGGAAAATGCTTATTACTGTAATCGTATGGTCACTTCGTGTAGCCTTTATCTGCACTGTAATCATATGTCCGCTTTGTGTAGCCTTTATCTGCACTATCTGAGCAGTGTCCGGGCCCAGCCGTTTTAGCTTACCCCCATAGAACGGGTCTGGGTGGATATGGGGAACTGGAAGGATCTGATTCACTCGTAAAAACTCTGCCCAAAGGCTGTACTCACAGTCCTGAGCCCTCCGTAGCTAGGCAGGCAAGTGTCCCTCATCTGAATTCTCTGGTTTAAGATAAGCCAGTTCTGTATTTCAGTAACTCTGTGCTCTGACAAGGAGCTTCCCATCCAATGCCTCAAATCGTCCATGCTAGCATACAACCGTAAGCCTCTAGGGAGGCAGAGACTTGAAGAGGGAAACGCATCCTGGATGTTGTCCGTGCAGGAGCCTACTTGGCTTCAGATGGAAGAGTATTAATCAAAGGGTGGCCACAAAGCTCTTGTGGCTGTATATCACTCTGGTCACCTTGCTAATGTGGGCCCTGAACTCAGAAATAGGTAGCTGGCTGACTGGTGGAGCTGAAGGTGTGTCTCTCACACTTGCCTCCATATTCTTGCAAGCAGGAGAGCTGAGCTTAAGTGGAGCATGACTGGGGTTTGAGGAGGATTTCCTAGTGTGCACGTTCATGAGCTGTGATCTAGGTGGTCTTCCATGCCCCACCTGGTGCGGAAGGTAGCTTTCTGTAATGCATAGGGCTGGGGGAGCTAGCTGGCTCAGACACGGTGCTGTTCACCCGTACTGCTGCGCGATATTCATCAACCACCATTACCCTCTGGTGACCTGCGTGTGGGGGTCTGGGTCCAGCCTGCTGCCCCTGCAGTTGCCACTGGCTGGAAATTGATCCGTGGAGACTGAACATCTCTCCTCTGATGTGGCCAAGCTGTCACCAGGTGCGTGGTGGCATGTGATATGGTGAATAGGTGCTCGTTCTGCAGCTCCTTCGGGGCAGAAATAGGACTCCAGCTGCCTCCTTTAGCCCACCAGCATCACCATCAAGATGTGGCAAGTTCCACAGACCTGTGCTGTGAGAAACATTCAGCAGCAGCGCTAGGACACCACCTTACCATTGTCCCCTGCTTCAGTCGTGAGTGTGATAAGCTGAGGATGCTAAGTGCCCCCCAACAGATGGTGCTGCTTTTGACTCACTTCATTATTGGGGGTCTTCTTGCAACAGACGGTTTAAAAGTCCCTCAGACAGGCTATTGATACCTGCTCCAAAGGGCAGGCGGTCTTGTAGCCCCCCGGCTGGTTTGGCGGTAGGCACTGAGACTGGCCAGGTTTGAGTGTAGGGCCAGGCTTTAACATTGTGAGGGAACACAGACAGGGCCAAGGCTGGGCTGGGCTGGGTGTTATATTCTGTCCTGAGCATGAGACCCTGGAACTGGAGGCTTTATGCAGTGTCCTGGCTACAGTCCCTTGGCTCTGGGTTCCCTCCAGTGTGATTGTTACGGTCCCGTTGTCCGGTACGTCCTACTCTGTGTCTTGTAGCCGTTTTGACAATGAAGGATCTCACTGGGGATAAATTAGCAGGGGACTTTACATGGGTAGTTCAGCCACTCTCTTTCAGGTCTGCATGTTAGTTGCAGGACGTATTGGTGTCCATGCCTGAATTTGGCACAGCTCTGATCTTCCACAGCTGCAAAGTGTGTGTGTGTGGGGTGGGAGGGGGAGGAACCTTGATTCACTCTCTTTACTATGAACATGCTGTTCCTGCCTGAGATATTAGTGGCTGTGAGCTTGCAGATTGCACATTGGTTGTGGGTGGACGCTGTGGTGTGATGAGAACTTTTTCAGTAAAGAAAAATTAAAAGGGGCGCAATGTTTTCCGTATAGCTACCGTTCCCAGTTTAGATGCTGATCAGTGGTCATCCTGTGCAGATTGCATCCCCTCTTCGTACTTGTTTGAGGAGTAAATAGTGCTCTTTGTGAATGTTTTGAGTCACTGTATGTCATTGGAAACCCTGATTGATTCAAAACAAAACCCTTGTGGGAAAGGGTCAATTTTAATGAATTTCCTAGTTTGAAAAATACTTGAAACTTGAGATATTTCAGTAATAATGAAACATTCTGATTGACCAAATCAGAATTGTTTGGATTTTTGACTTGCAAAAAGTCTGTTTAGGTGTTTTGTCCTGGTTTGGGGTGGGAGCACTTTTTAAAATGTCAAATTAATGGGACAGGAAAACAGTTTCCTACCCAGCTTTAAAAATCAAGGACACTGTTCCCAATGATAACGCTCAGTATTGTGTACAGAGTATCTGCATCTTTCATTTCAAAGGAAATGGGGAGGGATAATCCTGGAAAGTTAGCTCAGAATATCTTGGTGGTTAAAACGTCTGCAGGGCAACATGCATGAAGAAGATAAGCAGGGCCACTGAGCCCGTGTGTAATAGAAGATGTGAATGAAAGGCTATCCTGAGCCAGTTGGAACAGACATCTTACTTCTGACCTCTCTCCTTCCTGGTCCTGAAATGTGAGCTGCTCTTTATGGATAGAGTTCCTGTCTGGCTGAAATTACCCTCAGAAAAGGACCCAGATTTTGTTCTTCCTCAGAAAGGACGACAAATCCCTGACCCTCAAGGAATCATGGGGTGGGTTCTTTGGTCTATACTGTGCAGGGTGTCAGACCATCCCTTCTGGACTTAAACGCTCAGTGTTTGCAGCCTGGGTAGAAGCTTGATCTAAGTACCTTGTGTTGCATTGATTTGTGGTGAACAGAACAAAGGTTCAGGGATTTGCTTTTGGGGTCATGTTGACAGAACAGAGTTTCCAGAGTGAATAGCGGGTTGCTTTCATTAGCGGCTGTGGCAGGGCTGATGGCTCATGGAGCGGTAATGATGTGGCCATGTGTCCTCTTTTTTGGATGGAGGAGTTAAAATTAAACTGAACTTGGGTCACCTCACCTCCCTGTGTTGAGTACAGCACAGGACTCCCTTAACTGCAGGAGCCCTTGGAATGAGATTCTTCCTGGGGCTCATCTTCTGAGCAGCCTGCTTAGATGTATAAAGGTCTCCTGCTTTATAGCTAAGCTGATGGGCATGGTTTAATTGGTGGTGGTTGGCGCAATGTTCTGTCCAGCTCATTTTCTCTGCCCCACCATTTCCTGAAGGGATGTGGTAATGCTGAGTGTGTGCTTGCAGCCTTTGAGTGATTGGAGCATGAGTCTGGGACTGGAAGGGGAGTGAGAGGCTGCTCAGGCATGCAGCCTGCTGTAGAGCATGAGACAGGAAATAGCCATTAGCTTGTCTGGACCCTCCCTTCTCTCCTTCCTTTCCATCCCATTTCTCTGCCTTGGACAGGGCTCTGCAAACAGCCCATGGGCCATATCTGGCCTGGAAAGCGCTGTCATCGAGCCCGCAGGGAGCTGCAGCCAGGCTGGGAAGTTTTCAGGTCTCCCACCCTGGGCATGCTCAGGCGCACAGCTCAGGGAGGGAGCAGCCTGGTCAGGGGGTGACTCAGGATGCCCCCGCAGCTCCAGCTGGCGAAGGGGCCTGGGGAGTCTGTCAGGGAGCTGGCAAGGAAGGGGCCCAGCTGGGGGGTCGTTTCTGGCCACTAGTAATTGAGTAAAAGTATATTTGGCTATAAGGTGAAAATGTTTGGAGACCCTTGGCCTAGGGAACCCTTGCTCCTTAGTCCAGGGGTCTCCAAACACTTTTCACAGGAGGGCCAAATCTGCTTGTATTTAACTACTAGTGGGCCAGACCCCCAGGCCTGTTGGTTGATCTGCCTGCCTGCTGGCTCCCTGACCCCTTGGGCCCTCCCTGCCCACCCTCTGGCTCACCAGGCCCCTTTCTCCTTACCTGGCTGGAGCTGCAGGGGCTTCCTAAGCTGCTCCCAGGCCAAGCTGCTCCTGCTCAGAGCCATGCATCTGAGCATGCTGAGAGCAGGAGATTTGAAAACTTCCTAGCCTGGTTGCAGCTCCCCGTGGGCTCGATGACTGTGCTTTCCAGGTCGGATATGGCCCTCGGACTGTAGTTCGGAAATCACTGCCTTAGTCTGTTCCCCAGCATTGTGTAATCCAGCTTTGTTTAGAGTGAGGCAGCTTCCCCAGCTGTATTCTCACTGCGAGGATGTTCAGTTTTCTTTTCTGGCCGAACTTATGCAAGTGAAGGTGGAGAGAGGCCCCCTCTCCAGCCTGGAGGCCCCACATGATGGTCTGTTTCCCGGCTGGGACTGTTTGGACAGGGTTCTTCACTATCGGTGGGTTGGTTGTGATCCTGGCTACTTGGGTACAGAACAGGCAAACGGCAAGTTTTCTTGTCTACTAACTGGGGCTGCTCCTGGCCCTGTCGGTGCATTGGAAGAATAGGGCAGATGCCTCCAAATTATTCCTTGCAGGTACCTCTCCCTTCCAAGCCACTGATCTGAAGGTAACCCCGCTGGGGGCTCCTGCAGGAGCAGCCAAATGTCTGGCCAAGAGGATGCCTAGCTCTTACATAGCTCTCTTTATCACTCAGTCCCAGTACAGAGGAGGTCTGTAAATTGGTGTCAGTTACCAATGGGAAACTGAGGTGCTGTGGCAAGTGACTTGCTCAAGGTTAGCCAGCATTGGAGGTGAGATTAGGACCCGAGTCCCAGTCCTGTGCTCTATATATTAGGCCACACTGCTTCCCCATGAGATGCTGTGCACTGTGGCCAGCAGTGGGAGGGGGGAACCCTTAGGGTTTGATAGCACTCTGCTCAATTTTCTGATCCCCAGTGACTGCATTTTCTATTTTTCCCCAGCCCTGGGGATTTCCTGCACGTGAGTTCCTGCGGAAGAAGCTCATTGGAAAGGAGGTGTGCTTCACTGTGGAGTACAAGACTCCCCAAGGCCGGGAGTATGGCATGGTGTACCTTGGGAAAGGTGAGTAGTGGAGAGGGAGCTGCCAGATCCCTTTGGGGAGCTGTCTGCCATGCAGCTCTGCAAAGTGACATGCTACCCCTTAATCTGGAGCTGTGGCTAGATCTGGGTGAACCAGACACTTAGCTATACATTATCTTCCTTCCTCCTGTGACATTTTCCATAGGGGCCTCAGACTGCCATTCATAGTGTTGCCACAAGATCTAGGGAAATTCATGGTTGGCCACCTGGGCACCATTGAGTTGGGTGCTGGGCTCCTAGTGCTGTATTCTTCACTGGACTTGCAGACTCATTGCTTAATGCATTTGGATCCAAAGCTCCAGGTTGCACCAGGGCATGGTGCTAACTGAATTCTCTAAGGCCACGTCTACACTAGAAAATTGTTTCAGTGTATTTGTGCTATATATAACAAATGCCTTTGTATTTATAGCACAATTGCGCTTTTGCACTGTGCTACTTATAACACAAAGAAGAGTCCACACTGTTGTTTGCATTTCTGCAAGAAAGAGCACTGAACTGTGGGCAGCTACCCCACTGTGCTGCTCGTCAGCTTCCAGTGTTAAAGACCCTGGGTGGAAGGAGAGGAGCACTGTGGGTAACTTTACAAGTTCCTCTGGGATGATGTTTCCTTGTTATTCCCTGCAACTGCTAGCAACTTGTGCCCTTTTTCAACTTTACCCCAGGAAAACAGGAAAATTCAAAAGTTGCCAGGACTCTCAGGAGGGAGGGGCTAGTTGCAGCAGAGTCCAAGTGGAAGCCCAGTGGTCAGGCTTTGAATCCTGGGACATTTCTGGAGGCCACTTATTGTGGAAGAAAATTCCATCAATGTTCACACACACTTCATAGTGCAAGAGCTGTTCCACAATAGGTGGTATGACTCTCTCACAAGTGGTGGTGGTGTTCTGGTATAAGAGGACACTTGTAATGCAAAAAGGAGCATTCAGGTGTGTACCATGCGGGGCTTGTTTTTCCACAATAAAATGACTTATTCCACTGGACCCGGCCTCCTGGGACAGTCTTCTGAATGTGCCAAAATCAGGGCAAGCTGCAAAATCAGGGACCAACCTCTAAACCACTGACGGGTGGTACTTAAACCAGTCTCCCAGTCAGCAACAAAATATGCTTCTGATTCCCTAATCTGGTCATCACCAAGCATAACAAAATAGAAGCAGCCCCTTTTGTTGCACGTCAGCTTCTCTGGTTACCCCCCTAGCCACTGGGTCTCTTAAAGAAATAGGTTCTCCTGATCCCAAAGGGCCAGCCACATCTCCCAGAACAATATAGGCTTGGATCTTACCCAAAATACCACTCTGCCAGCCAATCCTTTAGTAACTGCAGCTAAAGGTTTAATATAAGAAAACAAACATGAGAGATGTTGAAGGGTCGAAGTGAATCACACACTCTGGTTTTCTGGATGCGGGAAGCACCGTTGATGTGCTATACCTTGATTTTAGCAAGGCTTTTGATACAGTTTCCCACAGCATTCTCACTGGCAAATTAAGGAAGTATGGGTTGGATAGGTGGACTATAAGGTGGATAGAAAACTGGCTAGATCAACGGTTTCAGCGTGTAGGAATCAATGGTTCCATGTCTAGCTGGCAACCAGTCACGAGTGGTGTGCCCCAGGGGTCGGTCCTGGGGCCGGTTCTGTTCAACATTTTCATCAATGATCTGGATGATGGAATAGACTGCATTCTCAGTAAGTTTGCAGATGATACCAAGCTGGGGGGAACGGTAGACACATTGGAGGGCAAGGACAGGATTCAGGGAGACCTAGATAAATTGGAACAGTGGGCCAATAGAAATCTTATGAGGTTCAATAAGGACAAGTGTAAAATCCTGCACTTGGGATGGAAAAACCCCATGCACCGCTACAGGCTGGGGAACATTCAGCTAAGTAGCAGCAGTGTAGTAAAGGACCTGGGGGTCATGGTGGATGGGAAGCTAGATATGAGTCAGCAGTGTGCTCTTGTGGCCAAAAAGGCCAATGGCATACTGGGCTGCATCAAAAGAAGTATTACCAGCAGATCAAGGGATGTGATCCTTCCCCTCTCTTCTGCACTGGGGCGGCCACATCTAGAATACTGTGTTCAGTTTTGGGCTCCCCACTACAAAAAGGACAGGGACATGCTAGAGAGAGTTCAGAGGAGGGCAACCAAAATGATTAAAGGGCTAGAGCACAAGCCCTATGAGGAAAGACTGAAAGCATTAGGCTTATTTAGTCTGCAGAAGAGGAGATTGAGGGGGGATTGATAGCAACCTTCAACTACTTGAAGGGATGCTCTAAGGAAGATGGAGCTTGACTGTTCTCGGTAGTAACGGAGGACAGAACGAGGAGCAATGGTCTCAATTTGTGGTTAGGGAGGTCGAGGCTGGATATTAGAAAAAACTTTTTTACTAGGAGAGTGGTGAAGTCTTGGAATGAGCTGCCGAGGGAGGTGGTGGAGTCTCCATCTTTGGAGGTGTTTAAGGCCCGGCTGGACAAAACCATGACTGGGATGGTTTAAGTGGGAGTGGTCCTGCCTCTGGCAGGGGTTTGGACTGGATGACCTATGAGGTCCCTTCCAACCCTATGATTCTATGAAATGATTTAGAGTCCATAGAAAGCAAATCCTTTAAGTATCTGTAGTTTGCAGGTTAGTCCAATTCCTCTGATGTGCACCCAGCAGCTGGGTGGGTCTCAGTCCTTTGTTCAGTCCCAGAATAATAGTTCCAGAGAGAGCGTGTTGGTTGCAGACAGACTGAAGACAAAAGACAGAGTGGAGATGGGGCCACTGCCTTTTATCAGCTTTGGCTCTCCCATGGTCTGAATCCTTGCCAAATCAAAATGGAGTTGAGTCACATGGTCAGTCTGGGTGCCTCATCAAACAGGTTTCTCCTTTTGGCCCATTGCAGCTGGGAACTCCTAATGGGCAATTAGGAGGACAGTGGTTTTGCAGATGCCCAGTCTGGGATTCCTTGGAGTCAAATAACTTGGAGTACAAATAAAAACAAATAGACTTGTGATTTCTAATACAGGCATGATACCTACATATAAAGCATATATGCACTCTTAGCAGATTACAGCCTTTCAGTTTATCAAACATGAGATCACATATGGATTACTGCAAATATGATATATTAATATAAAAAATAATCATAACCAGTTCCCTAGAGCCAGACAGCATCACATCAACAATAACTCTCTAGTGTCTACAGGGCCTTAGACTTCCTATTGCGGCCCTTATTGGTGGTCTGAATGTTGCAGCTTTAGTCAGCTGGAGACATAGCGAGGAGTTCAAGGTATCAGGGTTGGCATTCAAGTGTGTGGCTTGGGCTGTCGTGTGGGTTGAGATAGTGAGAATGGATGTTCTTTGCCCATGGGAGCTGCTTGACAGCAGAGACTCAGCATGGGCTGCCTGGCTCTTGTGAAACTGGAGTAGCTCTTGGAATGCACCCGATTGACTTTTCAGGCCATTGCTTTAGTTCAGCTTTTGAATATAAGTTACCACTTCCATTGTACCACTGTTTGCAGAACAGATTGCTGTGAGGTAGAATAGGCAGCATGCTTGGATCAAATCTGCTAGTCAGTCCAGCAGGCACAAAGGGGCAAAGGTACTTAAGGAGCAAGGAACTTTACAAAGCTGTACAAGTGGCACCGAGGTCATAAATATCCGTGGGACTAATTCCTGGGTGGACGAGACTGGTGAGGGGGAAGGCAAGCTACGTGTTCTGAAGCTAGGTGCTCAGGGCATAAAATATCTTCGGGTCAGTCTCATCAGTTCAGGATCTTGAGGTTTTTTCTACTGATCTTCCAGAATTGTCTGCCTATTCTTTGCTCTGGAGTGGGTCAGAAACCCAAACCTGTGGTGTTCTTGTTGCCAGAGTTTTTTTGAGAGCGAGGGGCATCTTGCATTTGACCAGCTCCCAACACTATTGGTGCTGGTCCTGATTTCTGGGGGCTTTTGGGTGCTTTCAAAGGTTCTTCCACCAAAAGGGACCACTGTGATCATGTAGTCTGACCTGCTGTGTAACACGAGCAGGGGGGAGCTCCCAGGAATTTCTAGAGCACAGCTGTTAGAGAAACATGCAACCTTGATTTAAAAAGTGCAAAATTGCTAATGATGGAGAAGACACTGTGACTCTTCTTTAAACTGTTTGTGTGTGTTTGCCCTGACTAAGACTGAGGGGGGATGGAGGGCAGAAATGACAGCGAAGTATGGCTGAGAGAAGAATGCTAGAAAAGAGGATGTGAGATGTTGGATGGAGAGGGCACAAAACACAGAGATGTGCACCACAAACTGACAGAAGGAGGAGTGAAGTCGAGCAGAAGTCAGAAAGCCATAGGAGAGCTTTTCGCTCTGGCAGTAGTGGGTTGTCGGCAGGTGGCTGTTAAAAGCAGTGTGCGAGGCATACAGCTGATTTAGTTCTTTCAATTACAGGGAGTCTGGAGGTGTGGGTACTTTACGCACTGACTCATAAACTTCCAATTTTTCAGGACCATTCTTGTGTAGGTACCACTCTGGCATGCATACACCCATGTGATGGAAATGAGGTGTACCTTTGTGATGGAGACCCTAGACAAGCCGCCTGGATCCCCTCTGTCCACAGCCAGTCAGGTCTCTGCCATGGTGGAGTCTCCTCCCATCCAGCACCTCGGGTCTCCACGCTCCGTGCAGCCAGCCCCCAACTCCAGGCTCGGAGGGTCAGATCCTTGCTCTGTCCGGTCTCCCTTGAAGGGGATTTCCTCCCCCCAGGAGGGTCCCAATCGTCCCAATCAGCAGCGACTCTCAGCCAGTGTGGCAATCAGAGGGTTTATTAGCAAACCAGTTCATACAGCAGCAAGGACAGTTGGTATCAGCATCCTCAGAACAACCAGAAGTGAAACCCCCAGGGGATTAGGGCTACACCCCAGGGCAGGGTCCTTCCCCTTGGTCCTTTGTTCCCCTCCTCGCTCTGCCCACCTCTCCGCCCCCTGGTCCAACCAGCTGAATCCAGTGTGACCAGCGGGGGGGGGGGTCCCAGGTACAGGCTCCCTAAACACGACCTCCCTGCCCCCCAGTGGTTCTACCTCATATCACCCACCTGTGTCCCATCACCCGAATAGAAAAGAAAGAGGGTCAACACCCGTGTCTTCCCTTATTAACCTAGCAGAGGGTTCCCACTTCTCCACACCCTTTATCAGGGAGGGTGATTGAGCATTGAAACAATTGACCAACGGTTGTGACATTTTTCCATCACTGACCATTCTTAAATCCAAACTGGGAACTTTGCTAAAAGCACTGCTATAGGAATTACGCAAAGGAAGTTTTCTGGCCTGTGCTCTAGTGGAGGTGAGACTTGACGAACACAGCGGGCCTTTCTGGCCATGGACTATGAACCAGGGTTATTCCAAACTGGTGTGGTGGGGTTAAGTCTTGCATACCAAGTAATTTTGCCTGGGTCAGTGCCTGGAGGGGAGAACTTGAGGGAACCCCTGGAGCAGAGGTTTTCAAACCTGTTGGTTGGGCCACAGTAGTGGGTCATTTCACCTCCCGCTGTCATTGCCCCTGGACTGGAAAGCATTGCTCAAAGATTGAATTGTTGGGTCATGGGCATAAATGTTTTTTCCCCACCTGGGTCCTGAGGAAAAAAGTTTGAAAACCACTGCCCTAGAGGATGCTCCTGGAGTGAATTAAGATGATATACCCATGGTACTATTGCTTTCTTCTTCTCTCACTGCAGATCCACATCTCTAGTAAAAATGAGAGGCACTGACATGAGGACAATCCTGGCTGTTTTCCTCTCCATGCCCCCGCTCTGCCTTTCTGGTCTCTCCATTCATTATCTCCTGTTTGGCTTATTCCTTTGATTTTTATTGTTTGTTCGATCTCTGCGAGCACAGGGCCTATGGCTCACATAGGAAAGTGGCTGTAGAAGTTGAATAGTGCTGACCTCTTGTTGCCTGAACAGATATGGCAACTGCATTTTGCTTCTTCTACCTCCCCCAATGGAAGTAGCTGAAATTTGTGCTGCTCACCTTTCAGTCCAGCACACAGAGGGAGGTGAGACCCCTCAGTAGCCAGTTTGGGATGATTCTTTGGAGAGCTGCTGCTCTGACTTAATTTCTGTAGCAAATCATTCTTCTGTTGGGACTTCTGAAGTGTTCCTTTATTTGTCATCAGGAGGCAGAAGTGGAGTTCATAGCCTGCTGGAAATAAATCTTGAAAGGGTTTTGTTCTGAAGTGACACTGCTATCAGTTGAAGTGCTCTGTTTCAACGTTCTTCATCCTTGTTCCCTGCCACATGAAAGATTTTTATGCCAGGCTTCCTGTGTAGGTGTCTCCACTATTGTTATGCTGTGTGACAGGCCAGGATTTAGATGAATAGATGAAGCATAAAACATTTCCTGATGAAGTTTGTCAAGCTTTCAGTACAATTAACAATGCTACAACAGCCTGAGGAGGAGGGGCAGGAGGGCGATGTCTGTAACCCATGTGCCTTCCTCCAGCAGGATTCTAGTTCTGCCTTGGAGGTCAGACGCTTGTGACCTTTGCTTGGCCTGAAGCTGAGCGGGTGGAAGAGAACAAGATCAAGGTGCAGAGCGGGAGAAGCACCTTAAAAATTGGAAACACTGCAGCTGGGGTGGTAGAATGGTGCTCAATTGTCCTCCCCTTGTGCTCCTCTTTTGGGGATGGAGGATTACGTTTGTCGTCTTCAGGGTGGCCAGCAGGAGAGTTCTCCCCTAGAGTAAGACGCGAAGGCTCATGACGCTTCTGTAATGTTTTGAAGCCAGAGCTGGATTCATTCCAAATGTATGTAATGCTGCTACGGCTCCATGGGGGAAGGCCCTGGGGCTGGAGAGAAAGTGAAGCAAAAACCTCACCTTTTCAGATCGTCAGGGTTTGTTGGTCCTGCTGTCTACTGATCTGTCCCCTCCCCTGCCAGGAGACTGTCCCAGCCTCTCAGGCTGGAGAAAAGCCATGTCTCTTCTGTGAAGGTCAGTCAGACGTATCCTTGAACGGCTGTGGTCCAGTGTGATCCATCACTGCCACATTAGCCAAGAAGTCTGCTGCCAGTTCTGCACAGAACCAGTGTGGGTGGGGGTTTACGATCTCGTCTTTTCCTTGTGCACACCATTTGTCTAGAATTCTGGTTTTCCAGTTGCATCTCCAAAGCCCCTTTGAACCTGTTATATGTAATTACCTGCTTCTCCTGCACGCGGCAGAGCATCATCCATTTGTGTGCAACATTCCCTGTCCCAGACAGTTGTGCAGATCTTATGCCAGGCTCTCTCCCTTATTCCTCTGGGTATCCCTGACTTAATTTAGTGTCCTCAGAAATGACATGACCATATGGTGGTCTTGCTCTTTGCTGACACCCAACTCCTCCTTGGTGACCAGCTCCTGGTGCATCATAGTGCAACCAGCAGACGCTGCATTGACTTGGGCTTCCCTGTGGTGAAGTGACACTTCATGGTGCTGTTGAGACATGTGCTCCTAACCTCGCCAGTACTTCTAGAAACTCCTGCCTGTAGTGGCCACATGGCAGCTGCTAGAATCCTCTTGTAGCCGAGCCCCAGCCTCTGCCTGAGTGTGCAGAGAGATCATTGAGATTACGGCATCTGATGCCCATCCTTCCAAACCACAATCTAAGTCAGTGGTTCTCAGCCACCGTGTCAGGACATGTTATTGTGTCTCCACACAGTGGGAAGTGTTGTGGAGAGCTGGGGAAGTGGCTGGATTTGGCCTGTGGAAGGGTTGGCTGGTGTGTTCTGTAGGGCTGTAACATGCTGCCAAGCGTGTTGTGACCTGCAAAGGGTTCAGAACCACTGATCTAAATGACTGGATGAATGCTGTTACCTGGGGGATTAACTAAGTCAGCTGTGAAAAGAGTTCACTTGTGCTAAGTGTTTTTCACACCCTTGTGGGTGTAATGATCCATATTTCACGTGGATGTGGTGGTTTGTGATGATAAAAGGTGTTTGTGGTAGCTGTGGGGATAGAAGACTTTTTCTTTCCCTAGAAACCGGGCGGTGCAACACAAGGTTCACTCCACCATCCTTTCTGTCCCCCCGGCCTCACCAATATTCTTCCATTGACTACCCCGTGCATTTCCAGACAACTCAGGTGCCGAGCTGTGTACGTTACTCTAACCTTGTCCTCTCTTTGCTTTTTTGTTTGTTACTACCAGTGGTTGTTTTTGGTGATTGAAAAATCAGTTCTCTTCTGTCTGCAAAAAGCTCCTGTATTAACTGTTTTTCCATAGAGATGCTAGGCAGCAGCAGCAGCGCTCAGAACTTTGCTCTTATTGAATTTGATTTGATTTTCTTCCCTTCTTACTAGACACAACTGGGGAGAACATTGCCGAGTCTCTCGTGGCAGAAGGCCTGGCTTCTCGCAGGGAAGGAATCCGAGCCAACAAGTACGTATTATTTCCTGCTCTCCTTTAACCTTGTCTTGTGGTTTGGATATTTTGTGACATGTGACTTTACCAAGCAGCTTTGCTTTGACTTTGCTGTGGTGACAGAACAAAGGTGTTCAGGGAACAGCTGTTGGTTGAGCTCTAGGCTTTATGCAGCTTGGTATGTAGGTAACTTGCATGCATGGCGCAAGATAAAGCACCTAACTGCACACCAATTGGCTTGCTGGAAAGAGGCATTTAAAAATGGCAGCTGCCTCTCCTAAGGATCATGGCAGGAGGAGGGTAAATAAACATTTTTCCTCCCCTTGCCAGTCTTTTCCTTCACACAAGAACAACTTTAAGGCTTTGAAAAGGTGGGAGACATCTGTAGCTGCAAAGCAACCTCCTTGAGGTTGTCCTGGGCTGCTTTTGTTGGAGCACTTTGGTGCACTGGAAGATATGTTCATTGCAGAATTAGATTTTTTTTCCTCAACTCTGTCCCGCAGGTGTGACGTTCACTCTGCCCACATGCCTGCAACCCTCGCTATCAGCCAGGACACACAAGCCTTGTGCTAGTCTTGGCGCTGACATGTTTGTTCACTTGCTGGTCCCCTGTCCCATGGTTGGAAGCAGTGTTCATCATAGCCTTCATGAGTAGCTCTTCCATTGGCCGGCTCTTGGGGGAGCCCAGATTTTAATTACAAACCGGTCCGGCTCTACCGTAGGCTAGGGTTACTGTATTACTTGGGGTGCGACTGGTCTATGTAGCTGTTCCGCATAAGCTGTTGGGTACTGTTTTCGTCCTTTGTCTGTTGGGCTGGAAGTGTGCCTGTATCGTTTTCTCAAGCCTGTTACTAGCACTTGGATGGCTTCCACTGGAGGTTTTCCTAGCACAGCCTGTAAGCAGGTATGTTGTGTAAACAGTGCCCACATTTGCCAAGGGTCTGGATGTGGCTATTTAAGGTTCAGTCTTGCCAATAAAGAAAGCTCTGTGGTGCCAGGAATTTCCCAGCTTTGCCGGCGAGCTGGGGCCCTGAGTTAAGCTCCTCTTGCTCTTGGCTGCCTCTTTCATGTGGTAAGTCCTTAAAACCTTTCTTCAAGTGATTGTACTTAAAGTTTGTGCAGCTTTCATGGTCCCCCATTGTGGATGGAGAAATAATTCTCATCGTTTCCCAGTTGGCAAAAGTTAGAGTCCCTCAGCCTCAGCCATCGAGGAAGGGGTGCCGAGAGCATGGAAACTCTGCAGTGCCTACCCCAGTCTGTGCTTGACTGTGCTGCTGCTCAGGGTCCTAAGAACAAACGGCTCAGCTGGATCAGACCAATGGTCCATCTAGCTCAGTGTCCTGCCTGCCACCAGTGTCCGGTGTCAGGTGTGCTTCAGGTGAATGAACAGAGCAGGCAGTTGCTGAGTGAACCATACCATCAGCCGTTCCCAGCCTCTGGCAAACAAATCCTTGTCTTGGCTAATAGTCATTGATGGGCCCATCTTCCATGAATTTAGCTAGTTCTTTTTTGAACCTTGTTATAATCTCGGCCTTCTCAACATCCTTTGGCAAGGAGCTCCCAAAGTTGACTGTGCATTGTGCGAAGAAACACTTCCTTTTGTTCTTTTTAAATCTGCTGACCACTGATTTTGTTTGGTTACCCTAGTTTGTTACAAGAAGTAAATAACACTTTCTTCACATCTGTCAGGATTTTATAGATGTCTGTCATATTGCTCAGTTGTGTCTCTTTCAAAGCTGAAAACTCCCCATTTTATTGATCTCTCCTCATATGGAAGCTTTTCCATACTCCAATTGTTTTAGTTGCCCCTTTCTGTACCTTTTCCAGTTCAGTATGTCTTTTTGACATGGGCCAACCAGATCTGAATGCAGCATTGAAGAAGTTGGTGTTCCATGGATTTATAAAGAGACAGTATGATAATTTTTGGTCTTATCTATCCCTTTTCTAGTGATTTCCAATACTGTTAGCTTTTCTGACTGCTGCTGGATATTGAGTTGATATTTTCTGAGAACTATCTACAATGATGCCAAAATCTTTTTTGTGGTAACTACTAATTTAGCCCCCATCATGTTATATGTTTAAGTGGAATTGTTTTCCAATGTGCATTGCAGTGCATTTATCAACTTTGAATTTCATCTGCTAGTCTATTGACTAGTCACCCGTTTCTGTGAGATCCCTTTAATGCTATTTTTACACTATTTTCCAGATCAGTTTGGTTGAACAGTACTGGTCACAGTACAGACCCCTGGGAGACGGCACTACTTAACCTCACAATTCTGAGAACTGACCATTTTCTCCTACCTGCTGTGTTCTGTCTTTTAACCAGTTACTGATCCAAGAGAGGACCTTTCTTCTTATCCCTTTACTGCTTACTTTGCTTAAGAGCCTTTCAGAGACCTTGTGAAAGGCGTTCTAAAAATCTTAAGTACACAATCTACTAGTTCACCCTTGTCCACACTGCTGACCTCCTCAGAGAATGCCACTAGATTGGTGAGGCAGGATTTTCCCTTGACAGAAGCTGTTGACTCTTCCCCGAGAAATTATGTCCGTCTTTGATTCTGTTCTTTACTAGAGTTTTGACCATTTTGCCTGGTCCTAAAGTTAGGCTCACAAGCCTGGTCTCACTTCTTTGGAGGTGGGAGTAAGCTATGGGAGAGCTCTCCTCTATCTCCTTAGTGTCTGCTCCAGAAGCGCTAAATGGTGCAGCTGCATTGCTTTGCTGTAACATAGATTCAGCCTTAAAATCTGATTTTATTTAGATGTATTCTAAGTGTCAACTTTAAAATGCTTGTCTGTGTTGAGAGAGACCAGTCCAAGTTCTCAGTTTCCTGCTGTGAAAGTAACGCAGTGTTTAGAAAAAGATTGCGGGCTGTTTGTCCAGCATTGCCACCCTCTGATCCACCAGTTGAGCTGAAATGCTTCAGCCAGGCTGTGCTTGTGTATTAGGAACTGCTGTTTGTGGTCAGTGGACTTGTGCTCCTGAGTCACTTCGAGATGTCGCATCCTTGGGTGCCTAATCATAGGCCTAGGGTACTTTTGAACACTGTGGCCTGCGAATAGGAAAGTGAATAATATTGTAATGTGGTGGGAGGCCACACTTTTAACATTGAAGCTGTTTAGTTGTGAAGTGACAGATTTTGCTTCTGTAACATTTTTAATACAGTTTAGTCCCTGCTGCTGCAGCCACATCCACATGCTTAGCCTATCGTCAAGAGCAGTCCCACTGCACAGAGTGCAGTGAATTATCTTTGCAGGATAAAAGCTTTAACTTTTAATATGCTCTTTTCTTTACTGAAGCAGCAGGGGCATCTTGGAAGAACCCTGCATTTAGCTTGTTCTGTGTTTTAAAGTTGCATAGCAGATGCTTTCCAGCCAGCTTTCTGAGCCCTCCCCAGATTCCTAAAAAAAACAAAAAAACAAAAAACCCAAAACAAAACCCCACACCCTCAAAATCAGTGATTTAAATGATGTAATCCTGGGAAGGGACTGATCTGCCTTAGGTTGTGTGGGATGATGGCTTAAGTCACTGTGGTGCTCTCAGACTTCATACCATATCAGTTTCCATGACCCTTGAAACTGATAAGGCTGCCTAGTTCAGGAGCTGGAGGTGAGGGAGGGACTGAGAGTCCCATCTCTTCATACAGCGTACAGTCGATTCTTTGTTTGTGGATCAGGTGGGAAGAGTTGAGGGCAAGCATGCCCACCCAGGCTCTCCCTTTGGATCTGAGACATGTCGTCTGACTTGAAATGGGACAGACTTAAGACAGTGTCACATCTGTGTTGGCTTGAGGTGAATGCCTGGCTTTCCTGCTAGTGAAGAGACCAGCAGCACAGAGTTTTCCACTGTTACCAGCAATACCTAATAATGCACAGAGGCTGAGATGCAGTGCAGCAATTGTCTGTGTTCTTGCAGGGGTCTCTGGGTCCTCGTGTAGCCCATTTCAGACTAAAGTAAGAGGGTTTTCTGGTGCAGAGGAGGGACTCTGTTCCTCCTGTTGGCGGGACCCAGCACATGGCCCTTGCTGCCACGCTGTTGAAAACGGTCCTTTCCATCCTCCAGCTGGCTCTCACCTAGCTCTGTGGCAGGGGCCCTGTCCTTGGCACGTGGAGAGATGAGATCTGTGTTTTGGTTTCTCTGGGTCTTTCTGGAAGTGCAGTGAGTGGGTTAGTGTAATGTGGGGCTCAGGCTGACAGCCACCCTTGTTTTGAGACGATTGCATCGATACATTGGCTAACACATTCAGAGCAGCCATGTCTAACAAGTCCTCTGTCCCCATAAGGTAAAGCCCTTTGGGCTGCATGTTAAGTGGAGCTGAAGCTGCCCAGGAATTTTCTGCTGGAAGGTTTTTGTGCCCTTAGTTGGTTCCGGTTTGCTGAGGGAATGAAATATGGACGAACAGTGTGGCGTGGTTTGCAATGCTGAGATCTGTTGCCCTTGTTAATTACACTAGCTGCTCAAGAGAGGGAGTTAAGCTCAATTCCCAACGCTCTTATTGAAGCGCCTCCAGCTTGCACCTCAGATTCTTGTTTTCATTGCTGCAGGGTCTTTGCCATGCCAAATCAGCATGTGCAGCAGTGACTCTGCTGGGAAAATGACTCCTGCCCCAGGGGCAGCCTCTCACCACTGATCCACAAAGCCAAAACCAACATGGGATGTAACGATGGGAAGATCCATGGCGTAAACTTCCAGCCAGGGGCTCGGATGGCATGGCCTATCTGTGCCAACAAGCTAGAATGTGGTTCCTGTGCAGTTTGCAAAGAGTTAATAGATGGTGCTGCTTTGTGTGATTTTTTTTTTTTAACTTGGTCCCACTCATGCCAGCTAATACAGAGCAATGTCAGCTGCTTTTATTGTCAATTAAAACACAGGACTGGCTGCAAACATTGTGGCCATCAGCAACTGATACAGATGCTGCCTCATATGCTGGCATGCACTCTGAGAATTGGATGAGACTTGATTTCCTAAATTGGTGCTGAAGGTTGTGTCTCATTCAGAGGTTGTGTCGCTTCAGAAAGGGGCTCTGTGTGGCTAGTGTAGTAGATCCTTTGATGCATTAAAGGCATTAGACACACCCTGGGGCTTGCACAGGGCTGGACCTGTGGCGTTTGCAGCACTGTTCAGCAGGCTGCCTGGCCCCATCCGTGTCACTGAGATCTCCTCTACGCAAAGCTCACTTTAATCCCAGGGATGAATGTGAAACACCTTTAAAGCTGTATGTGCCTAAATGGTGCCAGGCCAGCGGAGGCTCTTGTCTGGGGCAGTGGACTTGAGGTTCATTCCGACAGCAGCTTGCTCCAAGCAGAAATAGTTCAATAATTCAGGGGGAAAAAATTCATTGTTGGAAATGGATTATGGTGAAATGGATTCTTCCAAGTGCCTGGCCAGTGGTAGGATCCAGGCATGGATGCTGGCTTTTCCTAGCCTCCTTGGAAACTGACTGCAGTGCTCACTAACTGAGCTTTGGAAGAGAAGCCTGAGTTCCTGGAACCAGGCTAATGAAACCGGCTTCCTCTGTAGTCTGTTCCCCAGCATGTGGTTGTCTGGTCATTTATTGCAAAAAGTTAGGCTCCTGGCTTGAATTGCTGGCTTGGCCATTCACAGGCTAACCTTGTGCCAGTCCCTTAACCTTTGTAGATGTGTCCCATAGGAGGAAGATTTACCTCACTCAGATGTTATGTAGCTTAGCTTGCATCTATGCAGGAAAAGTTTGAAACCAGAATTCTTCATGGGTACAGCAGAGAAAACTGGAGCAAAGAGCTGAGTTGCTTTTCCACTGTACTGTGGGCTAGAGGGCACCATGCTATGAAACCTGGGTTCCTGTTAGCTTTGCCATGCAAGTGTTCATCTGGTTAATCTAGCTGTAGAGATGGCTTGGTACTTGAAAAGCCCCAACTTGCTCAGCTGTAATGTGAGTCCTGTGGCACCTTTTAAGGCTAACAAATTCCTTTGGGCATAAGATTTCATGGGCTGCAACCCACTTTGTCAGATGCATCTGACACAGTGACTTGCAGCTCACGAAACCTTGCATCTGAAGAAATTTTAGTGTTTAAGGTGCTTATAGGCAATATTCCCTCTCATTTTTGGTAGGCTGTGTGCGCAAAAACTTCATTTGTGCAAATTTTTGGAGCCAGTATCCAAATGCGTGCGCACCCAATTGCACGTGGTTAAACTGGTGAGCGCAGTGAAGCAAGTGTGTATGATCCAAATAATGTCGACTTTTGATTTTGATATGGTGATGCAAATGATTTTATAAATTCCAAAACTTTATTTGGAACACGCTACTTGAAGTCACCTTCTTAAAGTAGCATAAAAATATGAGCGCTGTTGAATTTTTTTGTGTGCTCATTATTTTGTCGTGTGCATGGGTTTCACAACCTGTGTGCGTGCGCACATGCACACAGCTTAGAGGGAACATAGCTTACAGGACTCTGGTTTCCAGTTTTTGGTGTACACAAACTAGCACAGCTTCCTCTCTGGAACTTTTCTGTGATGTGCTAGAAAAGATTCCTTCAGTATCTAGTGTGCCATGACCTTGTGGCTAGTCAGGCAAGGTACAGCTTCCCCTGTGAGCAGTGGTTGGATTGTTAGAGAACCCAGAAGTGAAATGTCAGGTCAAACGTATGCTCTGTGGGGCAAATGTTCTTGGTTAAACATCCAAGGTAGCATCACCCCAGCATCCAACTGCCTGCTGCGCTCAGTCCCCCATCTCTGCTCTGAATCTTCTATGTCCTTACAGTAGAGCTGTTTTCTCTCCTAGTCCTGAGCAGAACAGACTGGCTGAGCTGGAAGATCAGGCTAAGGTTGCGAAGAAAGGAATGTGGAGCGAAGGAACTGGCTCTCACACAGTCCGGGATCTCAAATACACCATTGAAAACCCGCGCCACTTTGTGGACTCCATGCACCAGAAGCCAGTCAATGGTAAGCACATGTTACAGGTGAAACAGCATGGGGGCTTACCAGCATGCACATAACTCCCAGGTGTTCCCTCCTACTGGCACCGGTTTGTGTTGTTTTCTGGATGCTGATCGGCTTCAAGGCATAACAGATTTGCAGCCTGCCCCAGCAGGTGCTGCTATGTGCCTGTCCCAAACAAACTAGTCTTTTGTGGCCAGGGTGGTGGTTGCAGCTTCTCACCGATGGGTTTGACTGACTGCTGTGCAGGGAGGAGTGTGGAGATGTCACTGATCTTCCCTCATTTCTGTTCTGCAGCCATCATAGAACATGTCCGGGACGGCAGCGTGGTCAGAGCCCTGCTTCTCCCCGATTACTACCTGGTCACCGTCATGCTCTCTGGCATCAAGGTGAGACTTAACTCTTGTTTTGCTTCTGCGGAGCAGCATCTCCAGGTCTGCAGATGGAGTAGTGCTCCAGCTGGGTCTCCAGGCTTGCTGCAGGTGTGCTGGTATCCTCTGCTGAGCCCCTATTCTGAGCTGCTGTGCTTGTTCGCTTGTTCTTGCTTTAGCTTGTGCTGCTGCCTTTGGTGAGCAGGGTCTGTTTCAAGTCTTGAAGGGCTTTCAGCAGTATCCCCACTTTACCTCCTGGAACCAGAGTTTCACAGGTTTTAAATTGGTCTTGTTCCCAGGGGTGGTGTCCACTGAGTTCTGTCTCAGGCCACCTCTTTGGTAACAGTCGAGCAGCTGTTTCCAGCCCCTTCTCTAGACTTCACAAGGAGATGGTGGCTGCTCATTTCCATCTCTTCTGCAGAGCGTGGAGATCTTCGCTACTCAAGATTCAAAGTCTTCAGGTCCATGTCTTTAGTAACTTGGGGATGAAATGTGGAGCAAGTCTGTGGAGAAATCGGATTTCAAAAGAAGTCCTTTCTAAAAGTATTCTGGAGCCAATGCAGCCTTCGGCTAGGATCTTGCATTATCACAAGCAAAGCAGGACCTGCCTCTTCAGGGTTTTGGGTAGAACAGAGTGGTGCTGAGTCAGGGGGTGAGCACAGTCCCTTTGGTTCCAGCACTGAACTCTAACCCAGTGTGGTGCTTAGTAGTTGCTGATGGGAGCTGACCCTTTTCTAACATACAAGTCCCAAGTTCCTGACCGTAGTGCTTGATGAAGATTGAGGTACAAGGGAGATGGTGCCAGCGCTGCGTTCAGGAAGATCTGCCCTGTGCTTCCTGAAGCCAGGTCTTTCTGTAGTCTGCAGTCTCTGATTTTTCCACTCTGGGCAAAGTCAAGAGGCTGCTGGTATGCTAGTGGCTGCCCTGGCCAGAGTTAGAGCCTTGCACGCACCTTTCTCAGAGCATCCTCCCTGTTCTCCCTTAGGATGAGAGGTGCAGTTCTGTGCACTGCCAAGGCCTGCCCTACAAGCCAAGCACTTGACAGGCAGGAAGGATGTTTGGAGCCAACTTCCACTGTGATCAAAGAGGCTCAGGATCCAACAGCTCCACCGATGGATTCCCCCCCCGAATCCCAGAGTGATCAGAGACTTGCATCTCCTTGGAGGCCTTCCCCTGTCGTCCTTCACGCCTCTTGTTGGGGCTGTTTCTATTCTGGACCATTGTTACTCTGGAGGAGGAGGAAGCTGCTCTGAGAATGCAGAAATGTTTTGTCATACCCACCAGGCTCCATATGCAGCCATCTGTGCTGTTGGTTCTGTTGGTAATCCAGGGTTCAGCTGCCTTCTGAGTTGGAAGGTCCTCAGGAGTCTAGTACCAGGCCAGAGGTGGCCCTGGACAGAAGCCCTAGAGACAGGGCTCTGGTCTCCAGCAAGATATAAATGGCTGAGAGAGAGATGGTAGCTGTGTCATGGAGTCCTCCCTCACCAGTTGATCCTTCCTATTGGCACTACCGAGGGTCAGGAGCCCTATCTAGACAGCTGGGAGTGGTACGTGAGCCCTATTTAC
The DNA here is from genome assembly GCA_007922195.1 of Podocnemis expansa. NCBI lineage: Eukaryota > Metazoa > Chordata > Testudines > Podocnemididae > Podocnemis > Podocnemis expansa. Next base: position 905,853 of record ML682152.1, read on the forward strand.
TGTTGCCCCATCAACTCCAGGTGGCCTTGTTACCATATTTGGGGCAAGAAGGCAAGCTGGTTCTGGGAGTGATTTAGTCTACGCTGGATGAGGTGGTTACTTCTTCCCATCACCACTTCATGACAACTTCAGGCACTACTGGGAGCTCATGCGCAGGGTGAGGTCTGAACTACAGATTCTGTTGGAGGAAGTTCAGGAGCTTCCATGCAGATTGCAGGACTTTTCTTCTGCTCCCAGATGGGATCTCCTGATTGAGGCTTTCATGAACCTAGCAAAGATAGTGTGGCATACCCCTGCTTTCCATGCTCACACCCCAAAGTGGGCCAAGAAGCATTCCTTTGTTTCATCCAAAAGGGTGGTGGAGTGCTTGCTCTTGCATCTACCACCTAACTCTTTGGTGGTAGAAGGGGCTACTGAGGTCAAGACAACAGCACCCAAAAGCTGCTTCTTTGACAAGAAACCCAAGTAGCTCAACCTGGGAAGATGCCTTTTCTTCAACCTCCCTCTGGCTCAGAATCTCAAACTATTAGGCCGTTCTGGTTAGCTAGATGATTTTAGCAGTTAGACCACGGTTTTGAATTTTAAAGGAGTTGCTTCTGGAGGAGGATTGAGTCTACTTCCAGGCCTTCCTTGATGAGGGAAGATCCATGGCCAGCACTTTTCTCCAGGTGGTGGTCTCTGCTGTGGACTCTGCCTTTAGAGGGATGGCTACAGCCACTGTTATGAGGAAAGACTTGTGGTTACAGCCCTTATGTTTCTGTGGAGACGTGCAGAGTGCCACTGGGATTTGCCTTTTATTACCATCAGTGTGTTCTGCAGCTGAATTGCTCCTCTCCTCTCCTCAAGAACAACTCCTTGCTATACAGGAAGGTACAACTCTGCCCTCAAGAGAACATCAGATGGGCGTAGGGTGACTGCCTCTTCAGTCCTTTTTATCAGTGTCTCCAGCACCTCCATGTAAATGACAGTGTATAGGCCCAAGAACGTGGCCCTTGCAACATCCACCAACAAGTCTCACTCTAATCCTCAGCCAAAGTTTTTTGACCAAACTGACACCTGCATCCTTTACTGATGCCACATCATTTTCCTGCCTTAGTATTTTTTTTGGAGGCCACCTTACCCAATTTACCTGCAACAGTGGAGGACCCTAACTATCAATAAAAGGGGTGCTGAAAGTTATTCCTGATGGCTCTGATCATTTTTGGCAGCTCCCACCTACAAACCGCCTTCCTGTTTTTTAGGGGTTGTTCTCATGAGGAGATTATCCACAGGGAATTGAAATCCCTTCTTTGGGGAGCCAGTGAAAAGGTTCCACTTCAGCATCAAGGGAAGGGTTTCTACTTCTATTGTGGGGGGGGGACGAATGCAGGTTCTTGGCCTCTAGCCCCTGAACACATTCGTCCAAAAGCTAAAATTCTGCCTGATCTTTATCAATAATGCCCTCCCTAGAGGAGAGTACTTGGTTCATGGCTCCCTACGTGACACTTTTTCACCTGTCATGACATGCACCCATCCCACAGCAGGTCTTCAGGTACCTCTTTAGTCATGTGCGTTCTTCACATGTTGGCCCCCATATGGATTCCATAGGGGGTGCACATCTGTGCCATGTGCTGGAGTTGGAACTGTTTGAAATCGTCTGGCGATCGGCATGTCATTTGTGGCTTCCGGGGTTGTGCACAAGGTCTTGTGAGGCTGCATGCTCCAGTGTCCGCTCAGTTCCCTCTTACGTTGCATGGACACATTGGAAATAGTTGTCTGCTTGCTTTGAAACCTGTGTAATAAAAAAAAAGACACTAATTATAATGTGTGTAATTTACTTGTGCTAGCTATGATATTTTAATGATCAGCTAGTAAATGTCATTGCTTTCTGTCTGGCCATCCCACCTCTTCCAGGGGACTAAGCCCCAAGAAGAGCAGTTCAAGAACTGTTTCTTACCCACATTCCTCTTCACTCAGTGTTGAACATGAGTGCTGCTTCTACTGTCTGGGTGAGGCCCATGTCGCTGAGTGTTCAATTTGTAGATTCTTTCCTATGCAAACCCAGGGTTCTGCAATACCTCGTGGGAGAGGCGATGCATCCATGTGCATGCTCCGGAGGGGCACTGACAGACCTGCTGGGATGCCTGACTGCAGCAGAGTGATGTTCATCTCCCTTGGGTATGTCACCAGCAGTAATGATGGCCTCGGTGAAGACTCATGAAATAGGACAAGCTGGGCAAGAAATCATGCGCCAGTTGAGGCACAGCTCGAGATCCAAAGCAGAATGAAAAGTCTCGAATGCAACCTGCATATGGAATCCACATAGAAACTAACAATTAGAGTGCTTACTGGACCTGATGGTGCTTCAAAGCTGAAATCCCTATCTGGATTCCAGTCCCACCCCAGTTCCCTCTGTTATGGGCTTGCCTGCTGGTGGGAAGGAACTGAGAGAGCATTGACTGACACAGCCTCATAAGACCTAGGATGCAAGTGTGGACCATGCATGACGTTTGAGTCAATGGAGATTACTGCAAACAGTTCTGATTCTGGTGCATGTGCACCCACGTGTGAAATCCAGATAGGCGCCACAACTCAAAGAATCATCAGTTCTAGTAACCTTCCTTTACCAATTCAGACACTTCCCTTTTGGACAAGCCACAGCACGTTTTTCTTGGTGGAGTCAGCTTGGGTAAAGACAAAGGATTCACTCTTGCTGTACCTTGACAATTGGCGTATGGTGAGCATATCCTTGGAAGAAGCCCAACAGGCAGCCAGATTCCTGCCCCACCTACTGCCTTTCCTAGGAGATTGATTTCCATAAGATCCATAAGCCTTATTGGGTGATGTTGGATTCATCCACAGCAAGAACTGCTTCATTGCTCCAGAGGTGTGACCATAGTGATTATCTGTGAGCGCCCATTAGAGAACCCTGGACTTTAGTCAGGGATTGCCTTCCCCTGTTAGCTGCATGGTTTCATGAACACGTTCTACCATTGGCTAGGCTTCATCTTTGTTTGTCTGCAGGGATGGCTTCTCCCCATGTACTCACTGGAGAGCAGCGACACTGACTCGGCTGCATTGCAGTCCAGGACTTCAAACTCTCTCACCTGGGGGACAAAAGCCTCTGGAGAAAGTTCAAGGGGGAGTCTTTCCAAGCATTGACCCGTGAGACAGCTGTGGTTGAATGCCTCCCTAAGTTGGGGAGCACATGTGGAAAGCCATATGGTACAAAGTCTGTGGGCCTCTTGGAAGCCCAGAATGTGTATCAATTTACTAGAATTCAGGGCTATCACCAAAGCCTGCAACACTTTCCTTCTCCAATATATGACAGTCTTGTGTCTAAGCAGGCATGCTTGTGTTCCTGAGTAATGTGAAGGTTTTTTGTAGAGCAAAATGGTGTTTTTCTCTCATGAGCTCACCGATGCACCTATCCTGAAATATCCACTTATCCTTAAGTCTTTGGGTCCCTTTCAGGTTTCTTTAGCAACGTTCAGCTGTGTTCACTCTCCAATGGATAACACCAATGGATTGTCATGCATTCTGTCATAGCTACATTTCTGAAAGGTTTTGTAAATTTTTGCCACCACTAATGAAGTTAGTAGTCAGGTGCGACCTCTAGTTTCTTTTGTTTGCAGACCTTCCTTTGAACCTGTAGCCACATGTTCTATGGCCCATGTTTCTATGCAAGTGGCCTTTCTCATTTCCGTAACATCAGCCACAAGACTGAGCTGGGGGCACTCATAGTGGGCCCAGCATTGTTCCTTCCATAAAGAATAGGTCTTGCTATGCCCACACTCAACTCATTCCTAAAGCAGCTTGACTTTTGTATGAGTCAAACCACTGACTTCCTGGTATTTTGTCCGAAGCCACTTGCCTCAGGTGGAGAGAAGGCTACATTCTCTGAATGCCTGAAGGGCTCTGGCCTGTTACCCACAAAGAATGGAGATTTAGACTCCCTAATGGTTTCCCTGCCAGGAATTTCAAGGCACCAAGCTATATTTGTTAAGGCTTTCAAAATAGATGTCTGGTTGTATTCTCCTTTATTACGTGTTAAACCACGTGCCTTTTCCGGCAGGGGAGAAGACTTATTCCACTAGAGTGCAAACAGCACTCACTGCATCTCTGAGATGTATGTCTGAGAGATTTTTGTGGCAACCACTTGGAGCTCCTTAAATGTGTTCATGCTTTGGTCAGTCTTCTGCTGTGGATGCAGCTGTCAGAACTGTAGTACCACAGTCAGCTATCATGTCTACATCCTTGCATCCTCCATGTCTGAGCAATGTCCTATGGGTGGAATGCAGTTAGGGACCAGCGCTTGCAGTGCCAGTTACTTCCTTGCACTGGAAGCTCTCTGAGCTGTCTGTTCCACTGCTTGCCTAGGCCATGGTGGAGCTCAATTCAGCTGGACCTCAGTGCTGGCGTTCTGTTTTCTCAGGAGGGATATTTTCCTTGCCCAACTGTCATGCAATGCACATTGTGCCCCTACATTGTAAGCCAGCTAACTTTCCTTTCACTTTTGCAATATAATTGTATTATTTGATACAAGTTATGCCATTCAAGGTTGCTTTTTGAATGCCCTACCTATTTGTTATGGTATTGTGTCCTGCAGTGTCATGATGTACACAGATGCGAAGCATGTTACATGGCTCAAACCATCAGGACCATCTCTCACAGAGGCTGGCGAGCTGTGTGACAAAGACAATGCAAATAGAGCTCCCTGGCTCAGATGGAACAAAGAAAAGCCCCTTGGCCCAGGAAAGGGAGGGACAGATAGAGGTTTGGAAAACAAATACAGACACTGCTCAATCATTTAATACATACTCATGTATAATCATATTCTAATCAATAAGCTAGTGTTTGTTTTATCTAAAGCTCTGAACTATAGAGTGTGAATGGGCAGATCTAGGTATTGTTACTTCTTTGTTGAATGAGCAAGCCAGAGTCCATAGGACAGTAGTGCCTGCTGTGGTATTTCGGGGTGCTTGCTGAGGAACTGCCCCAAAAGTGGCTTGAAAGTACATGCCCCTGCTTGGGGTTGATTACACCCAGGAGGCTGGTGTGAACTGATTCAGGAGTGAGTGATTGCCTGGCAAAGTGGGGTAAATTGGGGCTCAGGAGTGGAGATCGGGCAGCCATAGTGGCACATCGGATCGCGTTCTGGGAGGGGAACATCACACCAACCGAACGGGTGGATTGTAGTTACCTCGAGTGGTATCGTGCATGTGCTGGAGGTGCTTCACTTGTCTTTGAGGTGGAACTTGGCAGTTGTTGGACAGCATCCTGCAGTGAGTGCTCCCCAGCTCTTAAGGATAGGAAGTGACTTTCTGTCCCTCTGAAACTGTGGAGAGGCAGAAGAATGGGGCACTCCGCATGGTTCTCTGGAATTTTCTCAAAGCTGCCGGCCCCAGCTACAGCCAAAGATGCAAGGGGCAACTGAGCTGTTCCGTCCCATTCCTGTGCATGGGGCTTCAGGGGGCTGACCTTGGCTCCCCCTCAGCGGAAGCAGCAACTGTCTCGCTTGGATTCTGCCTGTTTTCCTCTGACTTGCTTGCTGTTAGTCCAGCATCTGCCCTGTTAGTCTTCTAACTGCACGTGGGACTCCCTTCCCTTCTTTCTTCTCCCTTACTCAGCCACTGTTGCTTTCTCCCCCTTGCCATCCCTGAATGCTCCCAAAATGTCTGGGTTAAGCTTTCAGTTCATTTAAGCAATAGAGGTTGGAAACAAAGTAAGACATGGGGCTGCCCATGCTTTGGTGGCTCTCTCTTGCCTTTTCTCATCCTCTGTCCCTATTTCAGTCCTTGAGGGGTGGACATGGCTCAGGGTCTAGGCAGAGTGAAAGCCCAGATTTTCCAACAAGTGCTGAGTACTGCGTTGTCTTGAGGGGATCTGTTGGGCACCCACAATTGCTAGGGTGAGCCATGGGCTGTCTTTCCAAGGTCTGGGGGTGCCAGAACACAAGACTAAGTATGTAGCTGTAGAGCAATTCCCCTGGGGTTAACAGTACTAACTGAAGACTTGTCTGACTCTGGAGCCATTACCGTGGGGTGGACTCCGGGTTGTAGACCATGGTGCACTGGGGGAGTTCTGTTGCATGCTGTGTGTGCCAAGATGCCTTTGCCTGTTGGCTGGTGATTGAGAACATGGTGGAGACTCGCTCTGTCCTGTGCAGTCTGCAGTGGGATTTGGGGCAGGAGCGAGATGGTCCTTGTTTGTCAATGATGGCTGTCGAGCAGTAACCCCCCTCCAGTCAGAGGCCTTCCCAATGGGCCATCTCCTAACCAGTCCTTGTCTCCACATTGCAGTGCCCAACGTTCAAGCGGGAGGCAGATGGTACAGAGACACCAGAGCCATTTGCAGCAGAAGCAAAATTCTTCACCGAGTCACGGCTACTGCAAAGAGATGTGCAGATTGTCCTGGAGAGCTGCCACAATCAGAACATCCTCGGGACCATCCTCCATCCGGCAAGTGGGGCAAGGGGTGGAGGGTTCTGGGCTGATCCTAGTGCAACTGGTTACTTTCACAGGTGGGAGCAGAGGGATTTTTGCTTTTGTGTTCAGGAACTCTCACATACCCTGGCTGAGGGAGTCCAGCCAGGAGTCCCAGTGGTATTGTGGGGTTTTCAGCCTTTTTTTCTCTGGCACTTTGGGTTCAGAGCTAAAGCAGGAGAGGAGCTGGAGCATCGGGCGTCAACGTGCATTCGTATCCAGTGGGGAGCAGAGCTAATGAGGGAGGAAGGGTCATCATGGCAGAACTGCTGCAGTCCATCCCAGCGGGAGCTCTGCGGGGCAGGCGGCTTCATTGTTGCATAGGCGTTCATGTGTGCAGTGGGATCCCATGGCCAATTTCTTGGCAGGCCTGACGGGAGACTTCCGGGCAGTCACTGACAGTGGGGTGTGGCTGATGGTTGGGGCCTCCATTGTCAAGGGGTTTGGGGCTCCTGGACCGTAGCCCCTTTAACAGCCTGAGAGCAGTTGTCTCCACTAACACCCCTGCTTTGCGGGCAAGTTTAAAATGATTTCCTATTGGCTAGATCCCAAGCTGGGGGCAAGGGTATCGGTACAGTGGCTTCCACTAGCCTGAGGTGCAGAAAGTGTCCCTGCCTGCTCTGGTGACAAAAGGCTGTCGAGTGGGTAGAGTGTAGAGCTAGGCTGGGCAGGCTCATAGCCAGGGCTGTCTTACAAGATGCTGCTCCTTTTGGGAGCGGAGATCTCCCTGGCTCTGGTGTTCTCCAGCATTGTAGTGAGCCTGGTGATGGGCGTCTTTGCTGGCCCTGGTTTGGCATGGGGGTGTCTGAGCCACCTAACTTCAGGGCTGCAGAGACTGACTGCATTGCTGTCCCTGCTGGTTCCAGAATGGCAACATCACAGAGCTGCTGCTGAAGGAAGGCTTTGCACGCTGCGTTGACTGGTCCATTGCCGTGTACACCCGTGGGGCTGAGAAGCTGCGGGCGGCAGAAAGGTAACTGGTGGCAGTAGACGCTGGTTGGAGACTGTTCCAGGGTGCAGGGCTCCCCAGGCCCCATGTGAGGTTGCACTAAGTGGGGGTAATGGGGGTTCATGAACTGAAGAAAATCACACCCTTGCCATCTATTGGCTTGCCAGCATCTGCTCTTGCTGCTTGACTGTGCAGCGTCTGGCTCTAAGTGGCCAGATGCCAAGGTGTGCTGAGGACTCAGCTGCTCCTTGTGGTGACTTGAGTTTTCTTGCTGTCCTGATGCACTTCATGGTAGTTGATTACACAGGCCCGTTTGGCTGGTTGGGAGACATGATGCGTGCAGGGATCAATGTGCTAGGAATCAAGGCTGGCTCTTAATGCTTGGTGGTTGCCAGTTGGGCCTGTATGTAGGGCACTGATGCCATGTGGGCCTCGTTTAGGTGGTGGCTCCCTGTTGCTGAGGCTTGGCCACATCTGCAAGTGGGACTACGCCCAGCTCCCGTAGGGGGGATGCAGGCTCACCTGCCTCTTTCTGTTGCTAGGTATGCTAAGGAACGCAAACTGAGAATCTGGAGAGACTATGTGGCTCCCACGGCTAATCTGGACCAGAAGGACAAGCAGTTTGTTGCCAAGGTGAGTGCTTTGCGGGCAAGGAGTTGCTGTTGTGCTCAGCCTAACTGGACCTGAGTGGAGCATGGAAGATGGGTAGCTGGAAAGCACGTGCTGCCTCTGGTTTCAAAGTGTAATTGGAGTGTAACTTTCTTTCCCTGCCATGGGCAGCATTTCCCAACTGGTGTATGATGGGATTGTGGTTTCCTCTGTTGGGTGGCACAGAGGTCACTGCTGGAAGGAGGGATGGGACTTGATGGACCATCAATGTGCTCTTGGGTGGTGATGTGATGTCCTTGTAACTGGCAACCATTGCTGTGAGCACAGCTGATTGTGCTGGGCTGCATCCTCAGAAGGTAACATAGTTTGGCTCCTTTGCCGTGGCTTGAGACGGTGTTGAAAGTCACAGCGCCTGACGGGCACCAAGTACTTTTTGGGTGCAAAGGAAGAGCTGAAGCTGCAGCCACTGTTCAACCCTTTTGCCTGTGGGACCATTGTTCCATGGGGACTTCCACCTACAGTCAGCTTAGTTCACCATCCTGCTCCCTGTGCGCCTCCTGCTCCATCTTCAAGGTTCGTGAGGGGGGAGAAGTGGTAGGTGTGGTGTATCTTGACATCAGTAAGGCCTTTGCTCCTGTCCTGCATGACCATTTTGTAGAGGCACCTGCTTTAAAGTAGTTGTGTAACTGGTTGGAAAACTGTTCCCAGAGAGCAGTTACCAGTGGTTCACAGTCAAGCTGGAAGGACATATCAAGTGGGAACCCCCAGAAATCAGTTTTTTCAATGTCTGGTTCTGTTCAACATCTTCAGTAATTTAAATAATTGCATAGAGAGTACACTTCTAAAGTTAGCATATGATACCAAGCTGGGAGAGGTTGCAAGTGCTTTGGATGATTGTTTTGAATTTCAATCCTCTCTGGGCAAATGGGAGAAGTGGACTGAAGTAAATAAGATGAAATTCAATATGGACCAGTGCGAAGTACTCCTCTTAAGGAGTGATCAGTTGCAAGCCTACAACATGGGAAATGACTGACTAGGAAGGAGTACTGCAGAAAGGAATCTGGAGTCACAGTGGGTCACATGCTCCATATGAGTCAACAGTGTGACACTGTTGCTTAGCAGGAGTGCTGTAAGCAAGATGCAGGAAGTAATTCGTCTGTATTGCACGCTAATTCGGCCTCCACTGGAGAATAGTGTCCAGTTCTGGGTGCCACATTTCAGGAAGGATGTGGGCAAATGGGAGAAAATTCAGAGAAAAGCAGCACTAATGGTTAAAGAAATCATGACTTATGAGGGAAGATTGAAAGAACTGAGCTTGTTAGTCTGATGAGGACTGAACATAACAGGTCTCAAGCACATAAAGAATTGTTACATGGAGGGGAGAGGAAAACTGTTCTTGTCAACCTCTGGTGATAGGACCAAAGGCGATGGGCTTAAGTTGAAGCAAGGGTGGTTTAGGTTGGACATTAGGAATGACTTCCTTACTGTCAGGGTGGTTAAGCACTGGAATAAATTGAGGGAAGTTGTGGAATCTCCATCATTAATTAGTTTAAGAGCTGCTTAGATCAACACCTGTCAGGGATAATCTAGAAATAATGGTTGGCCCTTAAATGAATGCAGGAGGCTTGACTAGATGACGTCAAGACCTTCCAGTCCTACATTGTTGCGATTCTGCTCCTTATGTTGCTGGGATTGGCTGGAAAGGGGTGGTACTGAGGAGTGAGGAAGGGGTCGTGGTGTATGAAAATCTGATCAGGAATGACGCTGAACGTGGGGGGGTGGTGCATGTGTGTGGATGGAAGAGGAGGAAAAATGATGCTCTGGACTAGAATCGGCTCTGTTCTGCCCTGTGGCCAGCTTCTCCTTCTGAATGGTGGCCAGTAGAGGATGCACTAGTTCAGAGTAAGCTTGATTCTGGTGAGGTTGTAGTGTGAACTGTCACGAAGTGACCCCCTTGCCTCCCTTTCTGGAGCTGCAGTGATGCTGACAGGGATAAACTCCAGAGTTACAGCAAGCAGACGTGAGGCACCCTGGGCTTGGAGGGGATGCTGAATCCTTTGCCTTAGGGCATGAACCAACCAGTGGTTAATGGTCAGATGGGAGTTTCCCGGGGGGCGTGGCAGAGTATCCCAGGACTGCCCCTCTTGCAGGATTTTTTGCACCTTCCTCTGGATCAGCTTGCCTTGCGGGAGCTGAGCCATGGGTCTGATGGGGCAGTGTTGCCTGTACTCCTTGTTCATCCTCTGCATGTTAGTGACTAACAGCCCCAGCTCAGTGCCGGCCAGGTGCTTTACAGTGATCGTGAGAGATGGCTGCGTCTCTGAGGAGTTCATGGGGTAAATGGGCCAGGCAAAAGGTGGGAGGGGGGAGGACTTGCCGAAGGTCACACAGCGAGTTAGGGTCTGTTGAGATTAGAACCCGGCCCTTTCACCCTCTGCGCTGGTGCCCTAGTGTGCTCGGCCTGAGGAGTCTCGATCTTGTGGGGCTGCCTGGGGAGGTTCCTCTGTGTTTGTTTTCTGAATGCCACCTGTACGTGAGATGACTGACTCCATGGCTCTGGGAAAAGTCGTCAGCATGGTAGATCTCGATGTTAGCAAAGCTTTGGTTGCAGTCTCCCACAGTATTCTTGGCAGCAAGTTAGGCGTCTGAGTTGAATTAACGGACTACAGGGTGGATAGACAACTGGCTAGAGTGGCCTCAAACAGGTGGTGACGAATGACTCGATGTTGAGCTGCCAAGTGGACATCTTCACGAATGATATAGAGGATGGGGGTGGATTGGATGCTCAACAAGTTTGCACACTCAGCTGGGGGGGAGCGGTAGACACGCTGGAGGGCAGGGATAGAATACAGCGATCTAGACAGCATGAAGGACCCCCCCCCCCAAAAAAAAAAAAAGAGAAAAAACATTGAGGTTCAGCAAGGACAAGTGCAGAGTTCTGCATTTAGGACAGAAAAATCCCATGAACTGCTACAGCCTGGGAACCGACTGGCCAGGCAGCAGTCCTGTAGAAAAGGATCCGGGGGTTATAGTTGACAAGAAGCAGGACGTGAGTTAGCAGCGTGCCCTTGTTGTGAAGAAGGGGCTGTCGTGTCATGGGTTGCATCAGTGAGGAAGCATTGCCAGCGGATGGAGGGACGTGATTGTTCCCCTCTATTTGACATTGATGAGGCTACATTTGGAGAGTTGTCCAGTTTTGGGTACCCCATTACAGGAAGGATGGGGACAGATTGGAGAGAGTCCAACGAAGGACAATGAAAATGACTAGGAGGCTGGAACACAAGACTTCTGTGGAGAGGCTGAGAACCAGGCTAGCTTAGAAGAGCAGAGGGAGGGGGGGGATTTGATACAGCCTTCAACTGTCAAAGGGGTTCCTGGGAGGATGGAGCTAGGCCATTCAGGGGTAGTAGATAGCAGAACTAAGCAATAGTCTCAAGTTGCAGTGGGGAAGGTCTAGACTAGATGATAAAAAAATTCCCTAGGAGGGTGGGGAAACACTGGACTGGGTTGCATAAGGAGGTGGTAAAATCTCCATCCTTAGAGGTTTTTAAGGCCAAGCTTGACACAGCCCTGGCTGGGGTGGTTTAGTTGGGGTTGGTCCAGCTTTGAGTAGGGCTTGGACTAGATCTCTCCTGAGGTCCCTTCCAACCCTCATCTGCTAGGACTCTATTTAAATATTTCATGCTATGTGACCACACCAGCCTCAGGCTGAGGCTGGGATGGGAGGGAAGGCCGCTAGATGGTGCTGTTGGTATGCATAATTAGGCTCTGGAAAAATGGGTTCTGTATGAACATGTGCCTCTGGTGAGGTGTAAGTTGGATTGAAATGGGCAATCAGACTTCTTGGAAAGTAAATGTAACCTGCTCACTGTTCTTCCCCCACTTTTTGGGAATGTTGCTGACAGTGGTCTCGGCCCTGTCCAGGAGGAACTTCCTTCTGCCTTCCCCTTGCAGCCTGTCTCTAGGTTTCCAACACCTATAAACTGTCTTGGATGTGGAATTACAGCCTCATTACCAGCTGCAAATGTCAATCAGCTGCAGGATGCTACCCTGCTTGGTATTCTGTGCCTTGCACAGGGAGAGAGTGACTGGCGGTGAGTCTGCTGTAGGCAGGAGTAGTCGGGCTGTCACAGATCAGAGCACAGTGCGCTGGTCTCAGACAGCAGACATCTGGGCATATGTGAGAATGGACACTTCCTGGCCCTTTCTAGGAGGCTGCGCTGGTGACCTGTATACTCCATATGTGGTTATTCTACCTGTCCCATGTATCTCTTGAGAATCCTGTGCTGTGGGCAGATCTGGGGCGCAGGGAGAGCCCTAGGGCAGCAGCGGGTCTCGGTGGCTCTGGAAGTTGAGTTAAGCCATAGCACTGTCTCAGATGAGGTGGTCATCTCATGTCCTGCTACTTCTAAAGCACAAGGCAAGACAGATGTGACTGCACAGGTCTCCCCTAATTGGCTTGAGAGATGTTCTGGTGGCTGAGTCCTTCTCATCCATCTCTGTGGGTATTTGCCCGCCTCAAGATTGTGGCGCCAGACTTGCACCCTCTTTGAAAGGTGAGCAGAACTCAGTGGATGATGTGGAGGGTTTTAGGCCCAGTGTCTGGCACCTGGACATTGGTAGTGAGGTGCTAGAAGCCATAGACACGTAGGGTTGGAAGGGACTGTCACGGAGAACCCAGAGAAGCCTCTCAGATCCCCTCTGTTCACAGCCCACCAGGGATTCTGCTACGGTGGAGCTTTCTCCCATTCACCAGGGTCTCCACGCTACCTGTAGCCAGCTTCCCAAATCCAGGCCCAGAGAGTCCAATCCTTGCTCTGTCTGGTCTCCCTTGGCGGGGCGGGGGGGTTCCTCCCCCTACGAGGGTCCCAGCCGTCCCAATCAGCAGTGACACTCAGCCAGTGTAGCAGTCAGAGGGTTTATTAGCAATCCACTTTGCACAGCAGCTAGGACAGCTGGCTCTCCGATCACCTAGGAGGGCAGATAGTAAACCCCCAGGACGAGCCCCGGAGGTCCTGCCCCTCCAACCTCCATCTTCCTTCCTTCCGCTCTCCCCTTTGTCCTCCTCTCTATCCAGCTGCCCTGCCCCTGGTCTAAACCGGCCACAACCTGTCACCCCCAGGGGGTCCAGGTAAGGTCGCACTAAAGCCTCTCCCCGTCTAGTGGTACCTATAGTTATCACACCCCTGTGTCCCCTCACCAGAATACCATCACCCAAGAACAGGAACAGAAAAGAAGAACCACAGTAACCCAAGAGGTTTTCTTACTTCATCACAGGGACCCTGTGAGTTTACTTAGTCCACCCCCTGCACAAGGAAACCTAGGTCTTCCCTCCCTGACAAGTTTGTCAGCCTGATGCCAGAGCTGCTGACAATGGGGCTTCCTCAGCTGCTTCTGGAAGGCCCTTCCAGAGCAAGTGTGTGTTTTTCTAATCTCTCAGATAAATCTCCTTTGCTGCAAATTAAGCCTGTTACTACCTGCCCTCCCGTCAATGGACATGGAGACCAGTTGATTCTGTCCTTTTTAGAACAGTCCTTAACAAATGTGAAGACTTGAGCCCCTACTCCATTGTCTTTGCTCAAGACTAAACTTGCCTGTGTTTAACTATTCCTCTTAAGTCAGCTTTTCTAACCCTTTAGTTTTTGCTGCTGTTCTCTGGGCTCTTTCCATTTTGTCCACCTCCTTCCTAGATTTTTAAGTCAGAATGGACCAGTGTGCTCATCTCTTCTCTCCTCCCACATAATGCGGGCCAAAGAACCTTCCCAACCACTCCTGCAATAAACCTCTAAAACTTGTGATTGAGCCATTGAAGTCCCCAGATCATGGTTTAAAGACGTGAAGACACAGCATCCACCAGCAGGTGACCCACGTCCCACACAACAGGGGAAAGCAAAACCCCCCAGGGCCCCTGCCAATCTGCCTCGGGGGGGGTCGGGGGGAAGGATAATGGCCTCTTGACCTCAGATGTGGAGATGAGCTAACCCCTGAGTGTGTGGACAAGACTCACCAGCCAGACACCCAAAAAAGTGTTCTTTGCACCAGCTCAGAACCCAGCCCATCTCCGGCAGTTGGCGTATTTACTGCTAGTAGTCAGAGTCCAGTTAACTGCCAAGTTAGACCGTCTCATCAGACCATCCTCCCCATGCGTTGAAGGCAGCTAGGCTTTTTGCCCTCCCTGCTGCCCGTAGGCTGTTCCAGAATTTGACTTCTCTGATGACTGGAAACGGATGTCTAATTTCCTGATGGCCAGTTTATAGCCATTTGTTCTTGTGTCCACATTGCCTCTGTCTCACAGTGTGATGCACAAAATTGGACGCAGTAACCCAGGTGAGGTCTCACGATTACATCCTATATCTTACATTCATTACTCCTGTTAGTTCATCTCGCGTTAGCCTCTCTCACAATGGCGTGAGATGGATTCGTTTTCCATTTGTCATCTAGAACCCCCAGGGCCTTTCCACAGTGATGGAGTCTCAGCCCAAGGCAGCCAATTTGGGCTTGAGCTGTGGGACTGAAAATACTAGTGTAGACATTCAGCTTTGGGGTCCCTAAGCCCAGGTTCTAGCCCAAACCAGTATCTACATTGCAATTTGATAGCACCCTGGCCTGAGCTAGCTGACCTGGGCTAGCCATGACCCTTTTATCCTAGGGATAAAGGTCCTCCATGTACAGTCTCATGGCTGACTGGCTTTCCTCTTCCTTTGTGGGGCTGCTGTGGCAGGAAAGCTTTGGGTGCATCCCCTCCTGGGTCTAGAAAGCAGCCAGTGTTGTCCTGAATCCTTAGCTCTTAGCTGGGAGGTGGGGGCAGAGGACAGACAAGTTCTAGGCCTATTGGCATGTCCCTTTTAGGATACTGTCTGGTCCATCTCTGCCCTGTCTGTTTCTGCCTCAGTAGTGACGGGGGATGACTCTAACTTCTCTGGAAGGGTTGGCTGGTTAGTGTGGGACCTTGAGGGGAGGGAAGGTACAAGATATGCCCCCTTCCAATTCTGCTGAATGTTTCGTGGTGTCTGCAGGGAATGACTTCCTGGTGGTGGAGGGAGGTGGGTGGCAGGCCCTTCTGAGCAGAGCGGAGAAGAATGGCAGATCCATGTCATTCTGCTGGGGACTCCTTGGTGTTTCAGACCAGCTGAGTCTCATGGGGACCTGGTGTGCCACAGGCAGGATTAGAGAGAGCTGTGTGACTCTGGCAAGTGGCCTCACCCCTGCACCCTTCAGCTCTGAAAGTCTTTTCTGCACCAGCACCTGTTTGCCTCAGGAACAGACGGTTTGTAGGAGAGCTCCCTGGGGCGTGGGCTGGCACCAGTCCGTGGTTGGGGGGCTGGTCTTGGGGAGTGAGGGAGAGCTTTGTCTCTTCAGATTAGAGAGAAAGCATGTTCACTTCACAATGATTAGCTGAATTTCCATCTGAAACTTTGCTGCTTGTTGCAGTGTGCTGGCTCTGCTGCCCTTCCTGCGTTGTTTCTGCTGATCGCTGCTGTTTCATGCCATATGGTCTCCGAGCGTGCGGCTGGCTTCCCTTTCCCTGCTGTGCCAATTCCAA
The DNA here is from genome assembly GCA_007922195.1 of Podocnemis expansa. NCBI lineage: Eukaryota > Metazoa > Chordata > Testudines > Podocnemididae > Podocnemis > Podocnemis expansa. The sequence goes on from ML682152.1 coordinate 921,418, forward strand.
GAATCGGCCCCGTGTTCTTACCGAGGGCTTAGCTTGAGCACAGGCAGCAGCTCAACTCTAATGCAGTGAGAACAGCTCTTAGGGCAGGGGCGGGCTGCAGGCTGGCCTGATCCAGGAGCACCTGAGCCGAGACCTGTACCTAACTTGCATAGCAAGGGGCTAGTGGCCGGTTGGGTGGTGGCACCACTAATTGGGCTAGGAGTCATCTTAAGGCACTGGGCTGGGACTCGAGATCTGGTTTTCTCTCAGCTCTGCCACTGACCTGCAGTCTGGGCCTTTGTGTCCCTCTGTAACATGGGAGCATTGCCCCCCTCTCACCTCTAGTCGTGTCTGGGTTAGACTGTAAGCTGTTTGGCTAGCACACTGCATTCCCTGCTCTGCCCCTGACCTGCGGACCCCTCCTTCTGCCTTGGTTTGGGACTTAGTTTGCTCTGGGGCCTGATGGTGGAGCCTCACTCTTGTCTGGAGTGTCTAGGTCTGCTGCTTATGCAGCTCCTTTGCCAGAGAAACAGACAAGGAGTCTTGTGGCACTTTCAAAGATGGACCAATTTCAAGAACTCTGTGGGCAACATCTGGCTGACTGCATTTAGCCAGATGCTCAGGCCCCAAAGATCCACAGGCCCTGTACCAGTCAAGGACCTGGGAGGTAATGCTGGGTGTGATGAAGTAAGAAAACCTCTTGGGCTACAGTGGTTCTTCTTTTCTGTTCCTGTTCTTTGGTGATGGTATTCTGGTGATGGGACACAGGGGTGTGATAACTATAGGTACCACTGGGGGGGAGAAGCTTTAGTGTGACCGTACCTGGTGACAGGTTGTGGTCGGTTTAGACCAGGGGCAGAGCAGCTGGAGAGAGAGGAGAACAAAGGGAGGAGAGGGAAGAAGGAAGATGGAGGTCGGAGGGGCAGGACCTCCGGGGCTTGTCCTGGGGGTTTACTATCTGCCCTTCTAGGTGATCGGAGAGCCAACTGTCCTAGCTGCTGTGCAAAGTGGATTGCTAATAAACCCTCTGACTGCTACACTGGCTGAGTGTCACTGCTGATTGGGACGCCTGGGACCCTCGTAGGGGGAGGACCCCCCCCCCCCAAGGGAGACCAGACAGAGCAAGGATCGGACTCTCTGGGCCTGGATTTGGGAGCTGGTTACAGGTAGCGTGGAGACCCGGGTGAATGGGAGAAAGCTCCACTGTAGCAGAGTCCCTGGGTGGCTGTGAACAGAGGGGACCCAAGAGGCTTTTCTGGGTTCTCCGTGACACTGGGCTTCTGTCCTCAGTTAAAATTCCCCTTCAGCAGGAACATGACCATCAGTGTTTGGGGACCCACTGAGTGGCATTGATTTTGCAGTGTCAATTTTTGCTTCCTTTTTCTTCGCTGAGAATTGTAAGTGACAAGGAAAATCAGGACAAATGTCTGAGTGCTGGAGAGGGCATGAGCTTAAATGGATGTTCACCACGTGTGTTGCGCCTGGCAAGTCTCCTACGGAAGGTGCTCTGTAAACACTCATCAGTCCTCCCGGTGCCCAGGGGTAGATAAGTACTTGCTGTCTCTCAAACTGGGGAACTGAGCAAGTGAGAGCTGGAAACAGAACCCAGGTGGCTTCCCTGTGCTCTACCTGCTAGAGCATGCCTGGGGTAGGAGTGCGTGGCATTGAACTTTCACACTCGAATGTGTATCATCAGTGTCTGTGTCACGCACTAATGGAACCTGACATGACCAATGCTGCAAAACCTGATTGCTTTATTGCTTACGCCATCTCCGGGCTTGGCAGCTACTCGAGCCACTTGTTCCATTGACAATAGTGACGTAACGGGTGTGCAGAGGGGGAGGGAGAAACCTTTCATGGCTGACGTATCATTTTCCAGGCAGTTCCTCAGACCATGGAAAATTGGCTTTGGATAATTTCTAACCCTGCTGCCATTGTGATCAGAGGATGGCATGAAAGTGAGAGTGCTGATTATTTTTTTGCTTCATTTAGGAAGTATTGAGTTCTGGCCTTCAATAACAGGTTTTAATGTGTCAGATAAACAGGGCAGTGTGTGGGAAGGAAAAGTAGCAGAAATAATCTGAGGGACTAACGAGGCTGGTTCTTCCTCTGAGCCCTCTGCACGTATAGTTGACCCTGCAGCCTGAGTGGGTTGGGGTCTCTCATGTGCAGAGGTAGCTGTTCCCAACGCTTAGATCTGAGCGTGGAATCGATTTGCTATCGAGGTTACACGTTGCAGCACCCCAGTTGGGAAAAGCAAAAATCGAGGTTGCTTAAGCCAGTGGTTCCCAACATTTTCTCTGTCATGGCACACGTTGCTACCTTTAATTTGAGGCACACCACCATATGGTTTCCATATGAACTCATGAATATTCATGAGCCAGTGAACCAATCCAGAGCTCTGAGTAGTTCTTCAAAAAATTTTGTGGCACACCTGCCCAGACCTGACAGTACACCTCTGTGCCATGGCACACTGGTTGGGAAACACTGGCTTAGGCAAAGCTGGACTTCATCCTGTGTGCACATGCCTTGCAATGGCTATGACCAGGCGAGCAGGCTGTGATGTGACAGTCTGAGGAACCTACCTGCCCCTGGATGTTCAGGGCAGCTGTCTTTAGTTACCATTCAGGGGGTGACGGCTTGCTTCTAGTCCCACTCATCAGCAAACTTGCGTGGGCCAAGTCTCCCAGCTGTGTGTCCCTTTTGCTGTTTTACTGATCATCTCGTGCCAGTTTTTTTGGGGTGTCCTGTCTGAGGTGCCTTAAAGGGACCTGAATTCTTCCTGAAGTGCTGAGCATCTCCTCTGACAATCTGCCCTTGAAGGTATCGAAGTTAGTCACTCACGGTCATGCGTCACTTTAGAAGAGCTGTGGCCAGTACGCTTAAATCCCGTTTGTTCTTTCCGTCTCATGGCTTGTGGTTTGTGTTTAGTGCAGGGCTGTTAAGGCTGTGCCTGCAGCTTTTTTCCGTTTCCTGGCTGTAAGCGCTGGCCCGTGGAACCACAGCCTTCTCCTAATGGAGTTTTTATATGGACGTTCCTGAGGCTTCTGAAGGGAAGTGGTGGAAGATAATAGGCTAGGCTTCTGCAGCTCGCATGAGGTGTACAGGGCTCTGCCTTTTCTTAGTAGCTTCCGTGTTGGTGCCTAACTTCAGCTGCTTGCTCCCTGGTTGGGGCGGCAGTTGTGGGCCGAGCAGCAGGCAGGAAGTGCCCGTAAGGACTTGCATCTCAAGGAACTCTAGTTACTGCCCAACGGATGTTGCTTTTCCTTCACTGCACAGCTGTTGAAGCCAATCTGAATCTCATTGAGCGCTGATCTATTGTAGATGCAGATAGGCCTAAGATGGTCATTAATCTCCAAAAGCACATGGACAATGAGACCGTAAGTACAGGTGTGTTAAGTAGCTTTGCCTCATTCCCTGTGACACCATTGTGCCTGGCAGTAAAGGACAGTGTTCCTCACTGATCTGCACCTAGGGAGCTCTAGATTTGGCCAGCAGTTCATCTAAGGATGTGTGTTTCCTTTGCAGAATGAGGAGAGTTGGTTTAAGAAACAGAACAAACTACTGCCTGTCTGCAATCTTTGGCTAAACTGACCAGCTTTTTGTGGAACAGGCCAAGTTGCAACTCTCTGTGGTCTGTTTCACCGGCAGATCTCAGCTCTGAGTGTGCGGTCAGAGCTGTTCAAAGGGGGCAGCTCTCTTTTTAATTGGGGAAAACTGTATTAGTCTGCTCCTCTTTGCTCTCAAAATGGCTTAACCGTTTTTGCATGCCCCCTCCCCACCAAACATGACCAATCAGGTGAGGGAAGGGGCACCAAAGAAGGGGGGAGCAACAGCTGTGGAGGTTTGAGTGGAACTACAAATGCAACTGGAGCCTGCTCTATTAGTGCTGCTAGTATGGAAATATTGAACCAGGCTCCTCCCAACTCAATCTGACATAAACATCCCCTGGGCTTCAATGTTGTCTGCTAAAATGATCCTTGTCTCTTGGGTATTTACATGGCTCTCATTAGGTAATATCCATGCTAGTCGTCTTCAATGTACAAACAACCCCCCGGGGGAGAAGGCGAGGCTGGTATTGTGCAGAGGATGTACAACTGAAGTTTGCAGGAAACTGAACCCATGTCTCATGATCACACCCTACCCTCCATGCAGCTCTTGTGTCCACGTGTGTGTGATTGGGGTTGTGTGGCGAATGAATGCTTTCAGAAACAGCAGTTCTCTTCAAGGGCCAGCAGTCGGCTCACTTTCCTGCCCCAGCAGCGAGTCTGCCCAGTGGAGGTGAGAAAATCAGCTGTTTGATCAGTACCGTTAAGAATGGGCAAGACCACCATGTGTTTGGGAGCCTATGGCATGGACCAGGGCCTAGTGTGCTAGCATCATACCACCAGAACAAAGGTTGATCATGGGCGCATAGGCTTGGGGACAGATGGAGGAACACAGGCACATAGGACAGTATTGGGTATAAGAATGACTGTACAGGGTCAGACCAGTGGTTCAGGCTCCTGTTCTCGGGTAGTGGCCTATTACCAGATGCTTCAAAGGGAATGAACAGAACAGAGCAGTTTATTGCATTGTTGCTCCCCTGTTGTTCAGTACCAGCTCTGGCAGTCAGACATGTAGGGATGCCCAAAACATGAGTTGTCCCTTGCCATCCAGGCTGACGGCTGTTGACAGCTCCGTCTTCCAGGAACGGAGTGAGTTCTGGCTTTCACAACAGCCCCAGTTGTCCCAGTGGCTTTTGTTCTGAAAAGGCTGTGCAGGAATGAGTTTGCTTTGGAGGGAAACTTCAGAATGCCTTTCCCTTCTACTTCATAATCTCAGGTGAAATAGCGAAAACCTTGGTGAACTGGAAAATTCCAGAATGTTTTGAATTGGGGATGTCCAAATGGAAAGTCTGGATTAAAACAATCTTTCCCTGCTCTGTTTTGTCCCTGTGAATCCTGGAGGCATGTGTGCATCATGACGGGGTCTGCATTGCATCGGAGCGAGCAACACTTTTGGCCTGAGGGCCACATGTGAAATATGGCCACTCCTAGTGGACCACAATGGGGGGAAGCTCCTGCTCAGCCTCTCCCCCAGGTCCAGGAGCTGGGTGGGTGGGGCGTGCGGAGCCAGCCAGGGGGCAGAAGGCAGGGGTGTAGCAAGGGTTTCTGGTCCCCAGGGTCAAGTCCACATTTGTGCCCCCCATGACTTGTAGGCCCCGCTGTGGGGGGAGGAGGTGTCCCAGCATACCAGGTTGGGGAGGGGGCTGCGATAGAGGCGCTGCTCTGTTACCTCCCTGCCCTGCAGGGCAGTGGTGGCCATTGCCACTGTGTGCCATGCCACAAGCAGTGACGGGGCTGTGGGGGGTTACAGCCCCCAGCCCTGCCCTTCCTCCCTGACTTCCTCAGGGCTGGAGGCAGCTGTTAATCTTACTTCAGCCGTGGCAATCGCAGGAGGGCTGGTGGCAGGTCCCACTCCCCAGGCAGCCCACTCCAGGGAGTCCTGGCTAGCCATTAGTCCCCACCTTTGTGGGGCCCCAGGAGTCCCTCCTCCTATTCACCATATTGCTGCTGAGGGGATCCCTTCTCCCCCACTCCCCTCTCCTGCCTTTCCAACTGCTCTGCCCTGGAGGAAGCTGAAGCAGGGGGTCTCGGGGGGGAGCACGAGCCAGGCACTCAGTGGGGAAGGGTTCCTGCTCCAGCAGCCAGTCACTAGCCCAGCTGTCCAGGGGGATATCACCACCAGACCCATGTTAGCTTCCTTTCCAGCACAAGACTTGAGTGCTGTGCTGCAGCCGGCTTACTGGGGAGTGAGCACGCAGAGGGGGAACCTCCCGGAAGTAGGACCCAGGAGGCAGCACCCAGCTCTGCATCTCTGAAGGGCCAGCCCCGCCTGGCAGGTGATCCCTTCGCAGCAGGGGTGGGCCGCAGGAGGCTCTGTGCCCTTCAGAGCCTCCTACCTCTTTCTCTGCAGGCCACCTTGGAGCTGGGGGGGAGAAGTCTGCATGGGCCAGACAGCTGGAGGAATATCTGAGACACACTTGCTGTGTGAAAACTGTTGCCCACCCCTAATTCTGACCTTGCTGCCTGGAGGGATGGGAGCAAAAGGTCTTTGGAATCCTTGGCTGCCCTGCCAGGGCCTGGCCCGACGCAGCTAAATCGAATCATAACTTAAGGAGCTGTTGGTTTCTGATGTGTTGTGTTTGACTCTACACAACTTGTTTGATTTACTGAAGTAACCTGACCTAAATCAGTGAAATGTAACCACAGGATTTATCTTTCCCTCCCATACTGTAAGGCTTTTTCAGTGCAAGTTTTCTCCACTTTGGCATCCAACGAAGTGGGATAAAAGCTCACATGAAAAATGTTAGTCTTTAAAAGTGCCCCAGGCCTCCTCGTTTGTTTGCTGACCTAGGCTAACATGGCTCCCCTCTGGAACGGAGGGAATTAAGCTATCCTTCCCCTCAGGAAGTCATTTCAGAACACCCTGGGGAAAATCCAGAGCATACAGATGCTCTTGAAGATACAAGGGCAATGACATGACAAACCTTTCAATCCATGAACTAAAGTGCCTGCAGCTCCTGCTCCAAGCTGGGTGAAACCACAATAAATAGCTTCCAAAGGAAGCTGCATCCACAGTGACCTGAGGGATTGGTAGCAGGAGAAATTGTACTGATAAAAGGGGCAGCCATATTAGTCTAGTAAAGCACAAAATAAAAACCCAAAAAACAAGGAGTCTTGTGGCACTTGAGGACTAATGGATTTATTTATCGTATGAGCTTTTGTGGGAGAATATCCCACTGTCAGTGGGATATTCTCCCACGAAAGCTCATGCAATAAATAAGTCCGTTAGTCTTTAAGTGCCACGAGATTCCTTGGGATTTTTTTGTACTGATAGAGGCTGTCCTTGAACCCGCACTTCTTTGGGTAGCTGCCCCTGTGTATTCTAGTTGGTTGTGCGTGTGCCCCATGCAAAAGAGCTACAGAACTGTTTGGCTCACTGTCTCTGTGCTTACATCCTATGGCTCACCCCCTTCCCTGGCTGTACGAGGCCAACTCTTCCCTGGCCACCTCTACTTCCTTCTCACTGCCTGCAGCAGGTCAAACTCTGGGGTTTTGGCCTAAGCTTGAGACATCTTTACACGTATGTGGCAGTCAGCAGTGTGGTAGGTTTCATGTTAGTTTAGGGGTTGTTGCCGCATGTGATGCCCTCCCCAGGGTTCAAGCAGCATCTGTTATGTGTGGGGCCACACGCAGCGGTGTTCTCCACAAGAGGTGATGGTTGTCCCAATGGGCAATACATTAAGGATTATGCTCTGTCTGGAAATTGTTTGCAAAGAGGACTCAGGTGGCAAGAGGCTTGTGACTAAAGCAGCATCTATGTGCTCCATTGACCGGCGAGGTAAGTCCACGTTGGTACCAACTGAAAGAACTGAGTTAAGCAGGGCCCCATTATGCTCTCCAAAATGGAGTGTTTCTGCTGGACAGCCGGTTCCAGGCGATTGACCACTTCTCTGGAGCTGGAGTCTCAACCACAGCCTGAGTGTGCCTGAAGCTGCTAGGGCATGTAGCTTTTTGCACAACAGTAGTGCAAGGTGTGATGCTGGGTTTGTGTCCTCTTCAGCTGTGGCCTTCCTGTGGACACACTGCTGTGATGCCCTCTGGGGGAACTCCTGATGATGGACAGTGTGCGCCACTTGTCTCCACCAGCTAGGACTGTTGTCACTGTTTCCTTAATTGGTTGGTTGAGGAAGCTCAGCGGGGATGACAGTGTCTTGTTCCAACCACAGGCTTTGAAAGCTTCTCACCTTGAGTCCCAGGGCTTTGCCATTTTCAGTGTGCCAGGCCCTCAGAGCTCATGGCAGGGACTTGGCTGGGCATCTCCGTGCTGCAGTCCCATCATGATGTATTGCGTGAGCAGACCCAGGGAATACACTCTGCGTGCTGTCTTAGGAGGTGATCGGGCTCTGGCAGCTTGCATTGGGGAGAGCATTACTCTGCTGGCTGATTATTTAGCTGGGATCCACAGTCGACTTGTGCGTCACCAGAGCAGAGTGTCCACCCTGAATCATAGATGGTCCCTGAAGCCCAGTGTCCTGCAATCCATAGTTTGATTTGGGGCATCCCCAACCTCTTTGCCATAAGGGAGAGACAGCAAGAAATGCTGTCAACTTTGCTCCTGAGGAGGTCTCTCTCCTGGCTCCTTGACCAGAGCCTTCCACCTGAGCTGGGAATCCGCACTCAGCTTTTTCTCCAATTCCAACCATCCGACAGGTGATGGGACAATTGGACTGTCCAAGGCATTCTTGTTACTGCCCCATGCATGATGGAGCATTGGTTCTCCAATTGTCTAGTGCTGTTGGTGCAGGCTCCTGCATCCCTTCCTCTTCGTCCTGGTTCCTGATTCAGAATGGTTGTCCCTTGGCACCTGGTGCTCAAGTCCCTGAGTCTCACCAGAGAAGCTGGATGGTTCCTGGAGGAGGAGAAATATTTGAAGGCGGTCTGGTTCAATAGCAGGAGCACTCCATGCCAGTGACCAGTTTGGCCACAGGCAAGTGGTTCTCAATATGAGCGCCAGCCTCGGGCTTCATTTGGAGCTAGCTTGTATCCAGGACATCTTGGAGTACCTGTCGCACCTTCAGAGAGACAAGGTGAGTGAGGTATTCTTTACTGGGCCGGCTTCTGGTGAGAGACCAGCTTCTGAGCCTTACACATCTCTTCTTCATTCTGGGAAGGAATGGGGCAGATTGTCCAGCTTCTGGAGCTGGCACGTATTGCAAGGGACCCTTCAAGGGAGAGTGGCCTGTTAATACCTCCACAGGACTAGGGCAAAAAGGAGCTTAGCAGGTTACAAAGGGGCATAATAAGCCTTAAACCGAGTGTCTCCATTCAGTCCGTGAATTTTCACATCTGCAGTGTTGAGAGTTTTTAAGATCCCAAGCTGGCCTTTAGACAGTGACAGCCTAGTGTGGCAATGGTCTGAGAAGGGGAGTTTGGGGTGAGGGTGGGTTCTGAGTTATTACAGAGTAATTGCTCTTGAGTGGCTGGCTGGTGAGTCCTGCCTATGTGCTAAGGGTTTAACTGATTGCCATATTTGGGGTTGGGAGGGAATTTCTCCCAGGGCAGGTTAGAAACAGCTCTGGGTTTTTTGCATTTCTCTGCAGCATGAGGTACTGCTCACTTGCTGGTGGATTCCCTGCATCTTGAAGTCTCTAACCCATGATGTGAGGACTTTCTCAGTCCTAGGTTAGAGGGTTATTCAGGAGCAGTGCTGGTCCTGTGGTCTGCATTGCACAGGAAGTCAGACTAGATGGTCATGCAGGTCCCATCTGACCTGAGTCTGAGTCTGTGCTGTGCAGTTTTCCTCTGAGGATCAGGACTGATAGATCAGGCAGTGATTGGGGCACTTTTCCCTGTCCTGAGAGCTCTAAGCAGCTCAAAAGCATGTCCTCCCTCTTCAACAGAAGTTGGTCCAATGAGGCTGTTACTTCACCCACCTTGTTCTCTAATACCCTGGGACCAGCAGAGCTTGCTTGCTCCTTCAGTTCTCTGGTCTCAGGCTTAGTTTACTGAGGATCCTGCAGGCAGCGATTTCAAACCCCATGGCCGTGATGTTCTCAAAAGGAGTTGTTTGTCTCCACCTGCCAGTTTGGGCACATTCCTTTGTGGGACCTTATTACTCCATGGGGCATCTGTTTCAGCCTCTAGCAACTTTTCTCCTTCTGGATCAGAAAACTGCCTGCCACAAGGCAATGTCTGCGAGGAGGGTGGCTATGAAGTGGGAACCCTCTGCTAGGTTAATAAGGGAAGACAGGGGTGCTGACCCTCTTTCTTTTCTATTCGGGTGATGGGACACAGGTGGGTGATATGGGGTAGAGCCACTAGGGGGCAGGGGGTCGTGTTTAGGGAGCCTGTACCTGGGACCCCCCCACTGGTCACACTGGATTCAGCTGGTTGGACCAGGGGGCGGAGAGGTGGGCAGAGCTAGGAGGGGAACAAAGGACCAAGGGGAAGGAGGGAAATGGAGGGCCCAAGAGACAGGACCCTGCCCTGGGGTGCAGCCCTAATCCCCTGGGGGTTTCACTTCTGGTTGTTTGGATGATGCTGATACCAACTGTCCTTGCTGCTGTATGAACTGGTTTGCTAATAAACCCTCTGATTGCCACACTGGCTGAGAGTTGCTGCTGATTGGGACGGCTGGGACCCTCCTGGAGGGAGGAAACCCCCTCCACGGGAGACCAGACAGAGCGAGGATCGGACCCTCTGAGCCTGGAGTTGGGAGCTGGCTGCACGGAGCGTGGAGACCCGGGTGCTGGACGGGAGGAGACTCCACCGTAGCAGAGTCCTGCCTGGCTGTGGACAGAGGGGATCCAAGAGGCTTTTCTGGGGTCTCCGTCACAGTGGCCATCACAGGCTTTGATGCAAATCTCCCTACTTGAAGTTTTAAAGACCTGCAAAAGAAGTGAGGAGTCCTGTGGCACTTGGTGCTCCGGGATGTCTTATTTCTTCCACTGAACTAGACTAACATGGCTGCCTCTTGGAACTTTAAAGACAGGCTTTTATCCCAAGTAGTGTCCCATTTGCACTTGAACCAAAATACATATTTGCAGTGTTCTCTCAAGTGCTTTCAGCCCCAGAGGAACATCATCTTCACTGGCTGGATGGCAGACTAGGGCTGAGCCTTTCTACTCCTTGGCTCATCTGGTTGCCTCTCAGGACGACCCAAGGAAGTGTCAGGCAGTCTCGAGATTTTAGGCTAGACTGAGCAACGAGGTCTTGGGTTGCTCTGGTTAGCACAGTGCCTGGAAGGGGGCGGAAGAGCTGCAGCCTCCTTCAGGGCCTAGGGGCCTCTCAGCTCTGCAGGCCTGGCAGAGGGGACGGCGAGTGTCTGGCGGGGTGCACTGGGAGTCTGCTGCAGCATTTTGACCAGGCTGGAAAGTGGGGAGCAGGCATCAGAGGAGATGCAGGCAGCTGTGGTCTAGGAGGGAGGGCCTGGTGGAAGGTAGAGTTGGGTTGGGAATAAAGCTGAAAGGGTGGAGCTGTGGTGGAGGGAGGCAGTGTTTGGGCAGAGCGCTGCTGTAGGATTACTGTAGCTTGAGACCCTCTTAGCTCCTGCAGTTCCCTGGCACAGTCTCTAGCTACTCTGCTGAGCCTCCATGGATCCAGGTTTCTCTTGCATCAGGAAGCTGGAGTGTCATCTCCACCACCTCCTTTGGTTTCCCAGTCCTCTTTTCCCTGACCACGTCCACCTTGCCTGGCTCTCTGAACTCTGCGTGGACTCATTCTGCTCTGCTGCTTGGCATTTGCGTCCCCTCGGCCTGCTCTTCTCGTCCTGGCCTTCTTGCTCTTCCTTCGCAAGCTCAGGAAATGATGCCACTGTGTCATACCTTCAAGTTCTGTTACTACGTTCTCGAGCTTCTGACACTTCCTGCGAAGGCGTTGGTGCCACTATGAGAGTGGTTGAGAGCGCTGGCTCCTGCAGTCAACTCTGCGTGCCCTTACCAGGCTCAGGAAAGCTCCAGCATGAGGCCCCCATGTTGGGCGATTTTAAAAGCTGTTGTTTCTTCTGGGAGTAACGTGAAGGCTGCAGTGGTGTGATTTGGCAGCTCCTACCTGCCAGTAATGCAGGACTTGGTCAGCCATGCAGATTGACTCGTGCATATATCTAGTTATCAATGTCTGCACGTACCGAAGCTGAGTAACTGCATGACTAGATTTCCATAACCTTCATCACGTCCCCTCCTTAACTGTGTCTGCTCCAGCCAGTCTGCCATGTCAGTTCAGGTCATCTCAATATTCGTTAAGCCTCCTTGCATGCTTTTGGGAGCTGTAGAACTGAATAATGCACATGGAGATGGTATAGTGCAGCCCAGGATTTGCCCTGCTGGATCAGACCCGGGGCCGTTTCAGCTTGGAGTCCTGCCTCCAACGCTGGCCTTCCCTGATGCTTCAAAGGGAGGTGCAGACACATGGATCACATGCCTGGTCTCTTGTGAAATGCTGCAGAGAGAGGGTGGGGTCCCTTCCTGGCCCCTACAGCAATGTTTATGCCCAGGAGCACAAGACTTGATTATTCTCATTTTAGCATGCAGACTGCTTTGGGGAGGGTTCTGTCAGCAAAACCAAAAATCCGGTCCCGGCAGGGGTTGAGGCCCTCGGTAATACATCTTTCTGGAGGGCTGTTATTTCTGCTGAAAGGAGCCCAGGCAGCCCTTGGTGTCTGTTTTAATTCTGATACACATAATCCTGTTATCCTTTTGACTAAGCACAGTTTGAGAGATTGATGTGGTTTCTGGGGCAATAATGCTGTGAGTTATGGAAGTTTGTTCCTTTTTATTTCTTTCCCCACCAGTATGTAGTAGAAACAGGAGGACTGGAAAGCTCCCAACTGTGTGAGAGATTTCTTAGGCCTCCAAAAGTCAGGTCAGAGCTATAATGCTCATATGACAAAACTTGCTAAAAAATTTAAAATAAATAGCCCTGCAGCCTGGGTGTTCTGCTCAGGGCTGCTGGAATCCAACCTCACTTTGGCATCAGTTTTCCTAGTGTTTGGTCATCTCTGGAAGCCCCAGCCCAAATGATCCCCAGTTTAACCACTGTACAGACACTGAGACCGTCCCTTGCCTTGCTGTCTGGCTGTGTCCTATGTCCCCCCTCCTCAGTAAGCTTATCTCAGATACTGGTGTCCTCGTGCGTGTTCCTTGCCTGATGGCATGGTGCCTAAGGCTTCATTCCAGACTCAAGACCCCATTGTGCTAGACCTCGTACGTGCGGAGAGGGGGATAGCGCCGGGTCCCATGGAATCTCAGCTGCCAGCTTGAATTTGCTGTGGCTTGTTGCCTGCTCTGGTGTAACTGAATGTTACCGGTGCCTGCTGCTCTTCCAAAATACTGGAGCAAAGCTGCCTTCTCCTGGATCGTCCTGCTCTGCAGACTGGCCTATCTGCCCCTGAGATGGGGCTGTTCCCCAAGGTGGCAGAGGTTTATGCAGGACCTTGGAAAGTGGTGATGTTTTGGAAGTGCTGGGCTGGCTGACCTCTTAAGTCCCATAGAGCCCACAGCACAACCAAATCCTTCGGACTCTCAGGTGGGAGCAGTGAACATCAGGGCTCCTTCCTTCTTAATTCCCCCTTGTTCCCTATGCCGGCCTGAGTTTACTGGGGCTTCTCAAACCTTTGTCTGAGGACTGGTGCCCAGCACGTCCTTCCCCAGGCTTAGTGCCTGCACCGTGCTGCTGAGCGCCTGAGAGGCTGGTGCTGGTTCATGTGTGCTAGTACCTGCTGGCCTTGCACATGGGGTGGAGACAGCTGAGATGGATGTCTGACTCCTGCACACAACCAGTGTTCACCTGTGTCTTCCTTGTCATTTCTAGGTGATGCAGGTCCTAAATGCAGATGCCATTGTGGTGAAGCTGAACTCAGGAGACTACAAGACTATCCATCTGTCCAGCATCCGACCACCTAGGCTAGAAGGAGAAGGCACCCAGGTAAGGTCCTTTGGCCCTCTGTTCTTTGCCAGTGAAGGTTTTGTGTTTTGAGTTCTAACAGGACTCAGGCATGGGAGGGGACCAATCCCTGAACAGCTGGACAGCTACTCCGATTCCCTCCACTGTGCGGGGCCAAATTTCCGGCAGCTCCATTCGACAAGGGTGTTGCTGTTCTGCCAGCTGGGGTCTTTGGGGAGTAGCTGCTGTAGGTGATGAGACTTGCACCTGGAACGCTAGCTTTGAGCACCAGATGCAGAATCCTCCCTAGTAAGGGGCTCCAGAGTGCTGGGCTGCTTGCTGTACAGGGAAGGCTTCACTGTTTTCAGCATAACGCTCTCATCCTCTTCCTCACTGAGACGAGCCTCTGCCAGGAGGGCTTTACAATGCAGAGGAGAAAACTACTGAATGTTAAACCCTCCTTGTTTTAATGCCTGCCTTCCTCTTGCGTAGCAGGGTGCCGGTTCCCAGGGCTATGGCAATAGAGCTCCTTCAGTTCCAAAATGTGGGGGGGGGGGGGGAGCAGGAGATGGGATTATTGCTTAACAGGGGAACAATATTCTCAGAAACGGCTGGCTGAAGCTAAACGTGAGCAAAACAGGTGATGTTCATAGGCAGCAAGTTTAAAAGGACCAAAAGGAAGTGTTTCTTCACATGATGAACAATCAGCCTGTGGAACTCCTGGCCAGAGGCCATTAGGAAGGCTAAAACTGTAGCAGGTTTTAAAAACCAGATGCACTCATGAGGGAAAGATCCATCAACGGCTAGCAAGGCTAGGCATGGATTGCTGTTTACCAGACCTGGGAAGGGCCAGCAAGATGGATCACTTGGCCATCACCTCTTCCGTTCATGCCCTCTGAAGCACTGGTTACTTGCAGAAGACAGGACGCTGGGCTAGATGGGCCATGATCTGACTAGTGTGGTGAGTCTTGTGTTGCTGGGGGGTAGAGGAAAATATTTTGAGTAGTTGGTAGCTATGCTGCAGTTGACTTTGAAAGGTTTCACTCCCACTTAGCCAATTTGGTCTGTAGCTCTCCTGTATTCCTTACTGACTTGAGCTGTCGTGCTACAATAGCTGTAGGGGATGCTTTTTGGTGTTTGGCTGGGAGTCTCCATCCGAATCTGGCAGGTGAGAATCTGGCCCAGTTATTTGTGCCCTTGTCACCTCTTGGCTAGACTAGAGCAATGCAGTAGGTGGGCGTGAAACCTTCAGCACTTGGGAAACTCTTAACTAGAAGCAATTCCTCAGGAACGTATGCTACCACAAACACATCCCACCTGTCCTGTGTGCTCTACACTGGCTGCCCACTGAATTTCAAACCCACTTTAAGGTGTTTGTCCTTATCTTCAAAACAGTCCATGGTGTGAGACATGGGTACCTAAAAGAGCATCTAGACTTCTGGGAGGTTGACTGTAGCCACCAACTTTGCATCTCTGGCCCAGTGGGAATGTTTTACGGTTAGAATAAAGCTTGTCTGTGCGGGATGCTGTCCTGGGGGCCTTCCTTCCAGTTTGACCATCCCTGGGGAGGTTCTAAGGTGCATCACAAACCTCAGCACCTTCCCATCCAAGTGGAGAGCCCAGTTCTGTGACTTGCTGTCGAAGACAGGTACAGAGCAGGTGCACTTGTTTAAAAACAAAACCAAAGCCAGACAACTAAAGCTGACGCTCTCTACTGCATATGCTTCTGCCCTCCCCTCTGGGAGAGGATCAGAGAACAAACACTGGGTGACAGATGTGCGACTGTGGCTTATTGCACTCCTGGAAGGCACTTGCACTCGAAAGTAGTGAGTGGTATTAAACCAATCTAAATGAGAAGAGGACAAGTGTCCCCACTGAGGCAGTCCCACTTCAGTGCAATTGTAGCCGTGCCTTCCTGTACCGCCTCTCCTTGCATTAGTCTGTATGTTCTTGTGATTGTCTCTCAGTAAAAGGCTTATTGCACCCACGACCATACTTAGATTTGATTTTGAGCACTGCGGAAGGCTGCATTTGCAATGCCCCCGAGATGGAGCTCTAGGTAAGCACTGTACTGAAGAGCAGAGCTCTCACTGGGGCTGAGATGTGCTCATCATCAGTGACTAAATTGCGGGTCTTGGAACTTTCCAAAAGGCCCCTGCGGCGGGGCTGGGTGGGCAGGGAGTGTTTCCTATTGTTCCCAGCCTCTGGCTTCTTGAAGTTTTTGAGAATTCGAAGAGGGCCCTGGTTTACTGTCTGGCTTTTTGAGACCTTGGGCAAATATCAAACATTTTGTTCTCTGGCTCAGATGACTTAAAACGTCAGACTCGTGTGGACTCCTTAATCAGAGCCAGGCGTTGACATCTGATTAATTCCACAGGGACAGCCGTGTCAGTCTAGTTCAGCAAAACAATCGAGAAGCCCTGTGGCACTTAAAATCTAACGTTTGTTTATTTTATGAGCTTTCATGGGAGAAAATCCCACCTTGCCGGTCACCGATTAAAAATCCTGAAGGCTGTGGTCTGTGGGAAGTTTTGCAATGTGCACACCCAGTCCAGATTGCATCGATTTTAAATGTCTCTCCATCCGAGGCCTCTCGTAAGTAAGCATGAAGTGTGTCTAGAGCAGTGTGCAGTGAACCGTAGCGCTTACCATTAAAGTGAAAGCATTGCTAGTCACAGAGCAGCTGTGCTCTCGCTAGAGCTTGCTGCTTAACCCTTGCTGTTCCTCTGCCTTTTAGTTAAGGCTTTAATCCTACCTCTGGCACAGGCTCCCTGTGACCGTGGGCAAGTAAAATCTGCAGCGCAGTTCCCTGTCTGTAAAATGGGGTGGGCGTGCTTCCTTAGCCCATAGGGGTGTTGTGTTGGGATGTGGGGCAATTAAAACCTAAGCTGCGCTGTTACCCCATGTTGCATCTTATCTGCAGTTGGTGTGTAAGTTCCTGGAAGCAGGAGTACATCTCTTGTATATTATAGTAGCTCCACAGTAATCTCTCAGTCCCATATGCAATCAGTGCTCGTAGCTCAATTTGGTCACCTACTGCATGAGCGTTGTGATTCACAAGAACAGCCAGGCTGGATGAGACCAATGGCTCATGTAGCCCAGCGTTCTGGCTTCTGACAGTGGCCCGTGCCGTGTGCTTCAGAGGGATGAAAAGATCAGATACTCATCCCGTGATCCATCCCATCAGCCATTCCCAGTGTGTGGCGAATAGCAATTTCTGCCTGTCCTGGCTAGCAGCCTTTGGAGCTATGCTCTGTGAACTTACCTTGCTTTTTTTTGAACCCTATTAGTCTTGTCCTTCACAACATCCAGTGGCCAGGAGTTCCACAGGTTGATGCTGCATTGCGTGCAGAAATATTTGGCTTTTGTTGATTTAAACCTGCTGACTCTTAATTTCATAGGGTGACTCCTAGTTCTTCTGTTACGAAAAGGAGTAAACAACACTTATCTACTTTCTGCACACTAGACATGATTTTACCTCTGTTATATCTCTCTCTAGTTTTTTCTTTTTCAAGCTAAGTCCTGGTCTTACTAATCACTCTTGTGGAAGCTGTCCCATATGACTGAGCATTTAGTTGCCCTTTTCTGTATCTTTTGCCAGTTTCAGTGCATCTTTTACTGAGGTGGGATGACCTGATCTGCACACAGTAATCAAGATACATGTACCATGGATGTATAAAGATGCAGCATTTTCTGTTCTATCTGTCCCTTTCATAATGAAAACCAGTGTTCTGTTAGCTTTTTGACTGCTGCAGCAGTGATGTTTTGAGTGGATGTTTTCAGAGAAATAACCACAATGGTGCTAAGAGCTTTTTCGATTGGTAACAAACACTAATTTAGATCCCATCAGTTTGTAGGTAGAACTGAGTTTTCCAATGTGCATTACTTTGCGTTTACCGACATTGAATTTCACCTGCCATTTTGTTGCCTAGTCACCCAGTTCTGTGAGAACTCTAACTCTTTGCAGTCTGTTTTGGAATTAACTTTCTTGAGCAGCTTTGTCATGTGCAGATTTTGCCACTGCTCTTTTTGCCCCTCTTCCCATACAGTTTGTGACTACATTGAACAATCCTCGTCCCAATACAGACCCCTTGGAGTCATGATTATTTACCCCTCTCTGTTCTGCCAACTATTTATTCCTTCCATTTTGTTTCCTATCTTTTGATCAGTTACTGATCCAGGAGAGGATTCGAGTGCTGAGCCCTCAGGAATTTTTAATAGAGGTTTATTCCATAGTATAACGCTGAATTAATGTTAAGATCTCACATGCTTAAAGTTACGAACTTGCTGTTTTCTTGTAGCAGCATCTACTCAGCATGTGCTCGCTCACTCGTGGTGTGGAAAATGACTCTGTTCTGTGTGGTGCGGTTCAGGGACCTCTGTTGGGCCTCATTGCATGTATATAATATAGGCAAAACAGCAAACATCTGAAATCCTGTGTGTGTATAGGGGTAGAGTCAGGGTTGCTGTGGGAACCATCACTTTAAAATTCCTGACTTCTGCAGTGTTGCATTTATTTGTATGAGTGGAATTATGGATAACTTCTAAGATTAGATGGCTTTTCCTGCTGTTTCATTTGCACCCTAGTGAATCGGGCATCCCGCTTACACTGCAGGAGAGAAACATGGCCAGGTTAGAGAGTATGGGGTGTCCTTAGCTGAGGGGCAAGGGGAGCTTGCCAGCTTTTGCTTACATGGCCTGAAGGGACCATTTTGATCAGCTTGTCTGCTGGGCTATGTAACATGGGTCATAAAACTTCCTCCCAATGATTCCTAGAGCAGATCTTTCAGGAGCATCCAACCTTGGTTTAAAAATGAGTGGTAAAGAAAACACTGAGTGACATTGACCTTGCCTTGTTGACCTGTCCCGAGGTGGCACCATGACAGCCTGTGTCCTACAGAACTGCCTGGTGAGAAGACAAAACCGCCCTGCTGCGTTGAGCCGAATGTGTAGCTTGCTCATTAAGAAGTCAGCTTTCTCCTTGGCCTCCCGGAAGACCAGCAGAACAGCTACATCCTGGGCAGAGCTGCCAGCTCCAGACTTTGCCTCTGCATGAATTTGAAAACTCTATTTGCTCACTTAGTCGTGTCCTCCAGAGCACAGGGGTTAATGACTTTCTGTTCTTTGGGGACAGTGCCTTCACCTGCTACATCTTTACTTTGTGTGCGGATGACTGAAGTTTACTGCCTGAAGTGACCTTCAAAACATACTCCTTGCAGCCCTGAAATCCAGCTCCGTGATGAGAGCACCATTCTTTACCCATCATCGGGGGGCTGTTACCTAATGGCTATGACTGCATTGTGGCCTAACCCTCCGGCAGCCTTTCAAAGGGTTTGGGTAGGTTTTGTTTAACCTCAGAGGTGGGAGTTGTGGCTGGCTGTGTCTAGGAAATGCAGAGCCACATCCAGTGGCACGTGTGCTGACCTCTGGAGCCCTGGCCTGATAGTGGCTTGGAGCTGGCAGTGCATGCTGTTTTTCAAATGGGGAACTTGCTTTCAAACACTCAGTTGCTGGAACAATCCCAGCAGTAGCCTGCCTGGGCTGCATGTGCAGTTTAAGAAAGTGCCACAAATGCAACAAAAATCAGAAACGGCTTCCTGATCTCACACCACGTGCTGGTCCTTTCCTGGCTTCTCTCAGGAATGCTGTAGTAATCAGCCCCTAAACGTACAGCACCATGCACTCGCATTACTGCACAGTGGACAGTGGCATTTGGAGGGAACAGTCAGTGTGAGCAAATGCCTGTTTGGAGCTTTGTGCCATGATAGTTGCTGCATCTAGGCCTGTAAAACGACAAGCTTCCTGGAGACGACCCTCCATCTAGCAAGGACGTTGCTGGGTCCCCTGTGTTGGTACCACAACGGATCAGCCTGATTTGCTTTCCCTTGATTAACATCCTTCATGTGCAGCCAAGTAACCCTTTGAACTTCAATCTGTTCCCATCTGCTTGTGCCGGCTGCTGCTTTCCTACCTCACACACCATCTTGGAATGGCAAGAGCCGGTAACCTAAATTTGGTGGGTGCTCTGCTCTTCCTCCTTCTGTCCCTCTGTGAAACTCCCTTCAAAGCCCACAGGTGCTAACCCACATCAGGAAGTGCTTTTACTGGCCCCATCTTTTGGGCCTGATTCCAGCCACTGTCTTTAGCAACATGGCTATTGGAAAGAGGGGTCGGTTCCCTGTATTCCTTGATGCTTTCTTTGAAAGAGGGAAGGGGGGGGGGCTCTGAGGTAACCTTGGTCCTTCACCACCTTGCAGTGCTGGGTTGCCTCCTGGCTTTGGCAGGGGCTGGCTGGACACATCCTATTGGAGCTGATCAGCTAGGTTTTCTGTCTGTGGGAGCTGAGACTCTTAGCAGAGCTGGCAAGTACCTGTCTGGGCCCTGCATCCCTCCCCGTGGGCCAGAAAAGTTCTCCTGCCTTCTCTGGGGCTTTGGTCTGATTGCTCTAAGTGCCATGAGCAGAGGGCCCCTCTGCACGCTCCTCTCTGGCTGGGCGTTCTGCGGGTTGTCTTCTCTGCTTGGTTTCATCCTGGATCTCCTGGCTGTGCTGATTGGGGCAGTGCTGTGCTGTTCCACTCCTCCAACAGCTGGGCTCTTACCTTTTCCTTTCCTCCCTCCTCACTGGAAGGTCAGCGCCACATGTAGGTGAAAACTCGGTTTCCATTAAATCTCTTCGCTGCCAGCCGAACGGTTCTTACCTGCTGTTCTGCAAACTCCTTGCCTGCCTCTCCCTGGCGCCTCAATCAAGTACACCTGCCAGAGCCGTATAAAAGCTTTCTCCTTGCCTTGGGGCGAGTTCTGTGCATGCAGTCTGAAATTGCATGAGCTTCTGTGCCCTGTCTCGGTCAGTGCAACCTCTGATTGGCTGCTGTTGCCAAATGTCCCTCCCAGGGTTAGATCTGCCTCAACTGCATTATCTTGTGTTTCCTCCACTTAGATCTCATTTATTTCCTGCCCATCTCTAGTTTTATGGTTCTCATTTCTCTGGCCTCCGTGGGGTTTGCAGGCTGCCTAATTACCTGTGAATGTAATTAATGGGATGTTTATCCTCCTTCTCCTCCTAGGTTGTTAATGTTAAATAAGGTGGGACCTCATTCAGGTCCTTGTGGGGCCCCTCTGTCCACCTCTGCCAATTGAGCGTTGCTCTTTATCAGTGCATTTTCAGCTCTTTAGTTAGTGTTCAGCCTGCCTGTGTGACCAATCATCATGACATTGTTTTAGGAGAATACTGGGGCCATTGCCCTGTAGAATCCCAGATGTTAGGTCCTCCCCTGTGATAGACTTGGTAGAGGACCCAGTGTGGCATGGAGCTTGTAACTGTCTCCAAACAGTGTCCAGTTTCTCCAAATGCTGATGAAGGGTGTTCACGGTCCCCACCTGCAGGAGTGTACGGCATAAACCGGCAATGCTCTAGCGGCTGCGTCTGTTTTGTGGCATGATAGCAACTTTCAGAGATGAGTAGCATGATTTCGGGCAGGATGTGAATGCTCCTGCCCTGCCGAGTGTTTGCCAAGTGAGGCCTCTCATTTCACTTCAATTTGATAATGAGTGGGCTGCTCTGGCTTTCAAGGCTGGCTAAGAGAGAGCTGGGGAAGCTTTCCAGCCCCTTGCCGTAATGCCCCCCCCCTCCAAGTGTGTGTTTAGAGGTGAGCTGTGGTGCACACTGTGTGCTTCCCACATGTCCCCATCACCACCTGGCTGTCAACCGACGGTTTTGGTGCCTGGTCCCTGCAGTTCCACAGCTGGCTGACCAGAATGCCCAGGCTCCTTTGAACTGAGCTTTGACATGTCTTCTCAGTTTTCCCTGGCAGCAGATGTAAGATGTTTGGCTTGGTTGGGATGGCTTTCTTGGACAGCGTGGTCCTGTTCTGGGAGTTCCCGTGATGTGCTTGGTGCTGCCAGCTATCAGAAGACTCTGCTCTGCAGAATTAACTTTATGGCTGCTTTTGTGGACCCAGAGTTCCCATGTCGAACCTGGATCAGGGGTCTCCAACATGCGGCCCGTGGGACGCATGCTGCTCCTAAAGCTATTCCCTGCAGCCTGCAATGACAGTTACCAATATTTGCAATATTGTTGTATGAAAGGTGTCAGTGGTGCGGCCCTTGGGCTAATGTACTAGCCCTCATGTGGCCCTCGTGGTGATTTGAGTTTGAGACCCCTGATCTGGACCTTGTTGCCAAATGTGTCTCCCAGGGTTGTATCTGCCTCAACTGCATTATCTTGAGTTTCCTCCACTTGGATATCACTTATTTCCTATTTGTTTATGGAAGCACACAAATGCAGTCCTTGAACCAAAGACCTTTGTCTTCAGGCCAAAGTTGGAGGAAGGATGGGGTGGGCCGGGAAGGTGAGTGATGCTAGCTATAGGCAGTGCAGAGTACTCGGGCCAGTGGTGGGAAGTGTCTGATTAAGGCCAAGTTTGCGTATGTATATTTTGGTTTGGCTGGTCATTCCAAGGGTTCATCGCATCTGGGCCAGGCAGCCTTTTTACAGTGCATGCTGACTCAGGAGCGGTCCAGCTTTGGCAGTCCAAGCGAGCTGCTCCTTGCGTTCTTTCCACAGCCTGCACCATCTGCAGTGTTCACTGTGGGCTGCTGTGCCCACGCACGCAAGCTGAGAGGCTTCCTGAAGTGAAATGGCTTTATGCATGCACAGAGTTCGTGGCATCTGGGTGGACGTCTGAGTGCTCTGAGGCTTGAAAAGCCTGCTCAGCAAACCACGGGCACTGTTGCTCGAGGAACCCTTCAGCAGCAGCAATTGTAACAGCTTTTTGGTCTGTTGTTGTTGTTAGGGATCCATAAAATAGAGTAGGTGGTGAGCAGTTAGCAGTGCTGTGTTGGAGAGAGATGTCTCCATCCAACAGAACGGAGATTGGTCCCTAGGCACCTGATATAGTAGATGGAAACTGACAAACTGAAAACTCAGTGTAATAAAATCCTACAGCTTTTCATCTTCCGCCTTCATCACCCAGTGCGAAATGAATTCTGAATGCAGGAGCTGATAGCATTTAATATCTCTATCACTTGTCTGTCGAGTAACATAATGTATTCAGATGAAGGTGCCCCCCTCCCAGCCCATATGGTAGGTCTGCAGGTGCAGCTCTGACGCCCTGGTGCACAGGGACAGAACGACACGCCCCGGTAGGGCAGCTGTCTGTGTGAGATGAGCTCTTTGAGGCTTGTAACTATTTCACTGAGGCTGTAGTCGGGCCAGGATTTTAGGCCTTAGAGCTTGGTCCTGTTGTTCTCCATAGGTGGCAGATTGTGGCGGCCCTCGTGCTTGCAGGATTTGGGTGTCTGTCTTGTCACCTCGATGACGGAGAAAGATGAGACCTCTGTTTACGCTATACGCTGTGTCGTCCCCCCCCCCCACGATGGTGAATCGAGCCCTAAATGTTGCATACGTGAGGCGTGGCGTTAGCGTTTGGATGCTGACGTTTGGTTCCTTCATAGGCTGCGGCTCGATGAGTCTTCTGGCGAACACAAATGAGCACTTGCGTGGTGTTTGAAGGCAGCTTGATCTGGTTTACTAGACGTCATGGTGGGAGGTGGAAGGCCCAGAAGAGCTCTGTGTAGGTGGCTATTCTGGATTGATGCCCATTGTCCCACTGGCTTAATTTTCTTCCCCTTGACCTCATGAAGTGAGTTTGGTGGCCAGAGGGCTGGGTAGTAGATTTCTGGTGCAGTAACATCTTTTTATGCAGCGTGTCTGTCTCCCTGCATACACATGCTTCCAGCCTAGGGAGCTGATGTCCCTTCTTTAGGGTTTTAACCAGAGCCTGCCTGTTTCTCTGCAATGTGCCATGAGCAGTGGAAACTTGATGTTTAATTCAACTGTTATATCAGATCCTCAGTCCCATGCCCAGCTAAATCATAGCATCTCGTTAACAGGTCTTTTCTAGAAAGTGACACTTCTGCAATTTGATGCAAAAGCAATACAGACCCAGCTCCAATCCCACAATTTATCTAAATTGATATCTTAATTGGGAGAGCTTGGAGAGGGGGGGAGCTGAGCACATGGGCCCTGATCTGAAGAAGAAAAATGGATTGGGGATGAGAGGGGGGAGAGGAAATCCACAGCCTTTTGGATTTGATGGATATTTTCTCCTCTCCCCGGTGTGAGTGGACTGGTGCGATGGTAAACAGCATGGTCTGAGAGTTACCGGTTGTCACAGTGGCTCTTGTTTTCCATTCAACATGGACTGGCCAGCTCCTCGCCAGGGTCTGTGCAAGATTAATGCTTGAGGCAGTGTGGGACTGGGGAATTGAGGCTTCAGGCTGTGCCTGCCTCTGCCACTGACTTGCTGTGTGACCTTGGGCAAGTCTCTGAAATTGTCAGCTTCTTCATCTGCAGTATGAGGTTAATATTGACCTTGAAGGGTTGGGGGCTGGAGACTGAGTAAAAGCTTGACTGGAGAGAAAGTGAGTTACTGTGTGAAGGCAACGCCGTTGTCACGGAGAACCCAGAGAAGCCTCTTGGATCCCCTCTGTTCACAGCCCGCCAGGGATTCTGCTACGGTGGAGCTTTCTCCCCTTCACCAGGGTCTCCACGCTACCTGTAGCCAGCTTCCCAAATCCAGGCCCAGAGAGTCCGATCCTTGCTCTGTCTGGTCTCCCTTGGGGGGGTTCCTCCCTCTACGGGGGTCCCAGCCGTCCCAATCAGCAGTGACACTCAGCCAGTGTAGCAGTCAGAG
Organism: Podocnemis expansa; assembly: GCA_007922195.1. NCBI lineage: Eukaryota > Metazoa > Chordata > Testudines > Podocnemididae > Podocnemis > Podocnemis expansa. The sequence goes on from ML682152.1 coordinate 945,518, forward strand.
GGTTTATTAGCAATCCACTTTGCACAGCAGCTAGGACAGTTGGCTCTCAGATCACCTAGGAGGGCAGATAGTAAACCCCCAGGACAAGCCCCGGAGGTCCAGCCTCTCCGACCTCCATCTTCCTTCTTCCCCTCTCCCCCTTTGTTCTCCTCTCCATCCAGCTGCCCTGCCCCTGGTCTAAACCGGCCACAACCTGTCACCCCCAGGGGGTCCAGGTACGGTGGCACTAAAGCCTCTTCCCCCCTAGTGGTACCTATAGTTATCACACCCCTGTGTCCCATCACCAGAATACCATCACCCAAGAACAGGAACAGAAAAGAAGAACCCCAGTAACCCAAGAGGTTTTCTTACTTCATCACAGCTGCATATAGGTTGCTATTGTGCCACAGTCTAGCTGAGCAGGATAGATCCTGCTGCAAAAAAGGATCAAGGAGATCCCAAGGTTGGTTGAGGGGCAGCTGCATTAAGATGATACTGAGTGAAATTCTGCTAGACTTCCCGTCTCACATGATGCACGATGGCAGACGTGCAGCCCCAAAGGTGCTGGTATTTAATCTTGACGGGGTTTTGTCTAATTTTTCATCCAGTCCCATCATTCAGCATCAAATGGCCTTTGTGTCCTGCATGTGGTTTTTCTCAGGTTCTATATCCTTGCTGCTTAGCTGCTGAAAGGCAAAGAGTAAAAGCAGCATATGGGTAAAAGGTGAGCTGCTTCCGAGTAGCGCAGGGATGGGTGGGCACGGAAATATTTCAAACTCTTCTGTTTGCATGTGGTTTTATCTATTTTATTTTGCTTCCCTGTGGTTCTGCACAAGAATTAGTTTCTCTCTGTCATTTTTTATAGTTTCAGCCCATAGGCTCTGCCACACTTGAGCAAATTTTAGAAAGAGTAATATTTTACCCAAACCCCATTAAACTGTGGTATTTCCTCTCTGTTCCCTTGCTGTCACTTGCTGATTACGAAGATATTTATGTGCAACTAGCAGCTCTTTTTATATAGGAAAAAATCACCTGCCTCTTTCCTGCTGGCTTCCTTTGGCAATGCCACAGTCCCCCAAGGCAATACTTTGCAGAAGACCTTTCTCAGCTTTGCAAACAAGCACCATGGGGCAATTCAGCATTATCTCTGCTTCACAAGGTGGAGAAACAGAAGCCCCTGGCGGGCAGATGACTTACCTATGGACCGCGCACAATCAATGGAATATCTAGGGATAGAAACTAGAGTCCTGCGGGGGGGCCCCCCAATGCTGAATGGTTAATGGACTACGTTCACTTAGGATAGCTGTGATGGAACAAGATGCAAAAAGTCTCTGGGTAGGGCTGTGCTAGTGTTTGTAAGGAGCTCTAATGCCATGGCAGTCATGGTAAAAATAGTTCTCATTTCAAATCCCATGTAGCTTTGTAGGCTACATATCTTAGTTATTGGGAAGTTAGATCTAATTGTCTGACTGGATAGCAAACATGCCCCCTTCCATCCTTTCTGCAATGTTCAGAGTCTGCACATTTACCCTCTCCTTAGGTTTAAAAATAGGTTATTCAGCTAGGAGCAGATCACACCCAGCTTAAACAATTACAAGGCATTTACCTCGGGGAAACAAGTTTTTTCTTTGTGAGATGACAGTTCACAATACTTGTTACTGCAAATAAGGTCTTGTTAACAGGATCTCAGGCTCAGTTCTCTAAAACATGCAGTTATCAGGCAGCAGAGCAGCCACTTGGCAGTGCCTCTACTCCATTTCACAAAGGTGAAGTCACCCCTTTTGGGGTCTCAACAATCTGCTTAGAACCGGTCCTGAAACAGTGACCTTTTAAGTACGCCCCTTTGCTGGATTTTATTGGACCATCTCAGACTATTTCCAAAAAACATGATGGTATTGAAAGCTAAGACCTCTTCCAAAGTCACATGAGAACTCCTTTGTTATCTCTAGATAATCTGTTTTGCAGTGCTTTTCCTAAATCTGCCCTGACATTAACAGGGCTTCTGGTAGCCTAGAGCCTTAATGCAAAGCAACTTTCTTTCCCAGAAGAAATAAGGCCTCTTTCCATTTCACTGCAGTCTGTTGGAAAGGCAGCAAGTTTCCAGGTCTGCTGTTCTGAGGTCGAGTGTTGATTTGCAAGTTAAGTGGTGAGTTTGCTTTGCAAAGCCCTCCGGAGTTGTTTAGATGACAGTAAAAGTAATTGTGGTTAAGAGTCAGATGGCAAGTGGAATGAGACTTAAATGTACAAAATAAGTGTTAATGGTTCCCCTGGCCTGTTAATTTAGGCCTCTGCTTCCATTTGCTTGCCGACAGTGGTGCTGTGTGCCTCTGCAAGCGTCCCTTGGATGGCCTCAGGTATTCATCAACCTTCCATTTGCCTCCTGTCTGTGGTTAGATCTTTGCTAAGCCTTCCAGGATGCTGCTCTTTGCTTATCTCCTCACTGTGCTGTCTTATGCACCCCCTTGCACCAGCTCCCAAAATGCCTCGCACTGCCCTTGCATCTCCAATGGGAGGAGCCAGAAGCCCATGGTGTGCAGCTTGCTTCTGGGAATTCCTTGGGGCTCTCCTCTGAAAAAAACCGGCAGGCTTGGAAGCTCAAAGGGCTCCTTTGCCTTCCTCGGCGCTGCACCGTCCCGAGGGAGTTTGCCTGGTGGCTGACGCCCCCTCACCTGCACGCAGGCTCCGTTTCCCTTTGCTGCCTGTTCCCTTTGGCTGCAGCCTTCAGCGGCAATTCATGCCAATGGGATTCTTTTTGCCAATTGCTTAGAGCTCTCCAGCTGGGCTTTGCTGCTGCATCTTCTCTTGATCCCTTTTACTCCCCCCTCCTGTCTCTTTAGAGAGGCGGTGTGATTTTGTTCACTTCCCTGCATGTGAAATAAATTCCTGTATTGGGTCCAGCCCAGGCTATCTCTGGCAGAGCCGTGAGTGTGCTCTTTGAAAGATGCTCATGGCTCTGAGTAAAGGAAGCGCCTGGAGCTGACAGACTGAGGCTCATTAGTGTACTTCCTGGAAATGCAGCCTTTTGAGTCGATGACAGTCCTCAAGGCTGAGTTTTTCATACTTACCTACAAAGTGGAGTGCAGGATTGGGGGAGTGGGGCGTGGGAATCAGAAGCAGTAATTTAAATTAGAAGCTCGTGGCTGGAACTCTACCCTCATTACCCCCTTCTGATAGTTTCCAGAGTGCAGAGCTGGCTTTCTGCTCCTCCATTCTTCCCACTGTGCATGCACGTCGCTTCCAAAGAATCACACAAGTGCAGAGCATGGCTTCACTTGTGTCTAGTCGTCCCAGCCCACTGTGTAGGATTGTTCCCTAACATGCCTCTGTCCAGCCTGATTTTGAATGCCTCAGATGGAAGGGTTTCACTTGGGACACTGCAGTGAGCAAACAGATACTCAGCAGGAAGATCCCACGCTTGCGTTTTTCTTGGGCTTCTCTTTAATATACATTGGGGCCACTCTTGGCGTTCACACCTTTCCACGAAGGCAGGACGGATGATCTCGTGGCCAGGGCACAGCATGGCGCAGCACTGCAGCTCTGGAAGCCAGGGTTCAGTTCCTGACTCCTCTGTGACAGCTTGTGTCAGTCGTTAACCTGTTCCTGGCCCAAAGCAGGAGGGCTGAGAAAATCCCCTGGAGCGTGAAGTGCTCCAGCTATAACCTAGGTAGAAGCCAGTTGTCTTTGCTCTGACTCTCTGCTGTTGCTAAGTTTTGCTCAAGGCTGTTGGAGATGAAACTGCAGCTTTGGCGCTGCCTTAATCTGCGCACTGAGTAAGGCTCCTGTGTGTGACAGATGCTTGGTCGGCGTCTCTCTCTCGTAGCAGAGGGATAGGGTAGTCTGCGTGGCTGAGGGCCCACTTGTGTGCACGAGTATCTTGTTTCCCTGTTTGAGCGGGAGCTGTAGTACAAAAAGCACACAACTTAGAGAGCAATAAAAGATTAATGAGAAACAAAGCCATGAACTCATCAGTGTCTCATCTCCACTAAATTACAGTTACAAGGATCACAGTAACTCATCCATGTATCACGTAACAGAACTGATTGTTGCCGGCTTGGATGTGACGCTCCGCAAGCACAGCTCAGTCGGCAGAGCATCGCAGTGTAAAATGCTAAGTGCTGATGCATATGCTCTTAATGCATTCTTAGTATCTACTGCAGCGCGGTGTATTTAAGGGAGCCAGGAGGGGTGATGCACTGAACAGTAGCCCGATCAATATTTAATAGAAATTGGAATGGCTTTCAGGAAGTCAGTATGTTCTTCCAACCTGTTTCCCAGGCCTTGGGGGTAAAATGCTTTTTTTAGTGTAAAAGTGATTAGCTTGCATCTCTCTCAACCATTTCCTTCTCTCCTCCTTTCCCTTCCTGGGCTTCTGTGCTTAAAAGCAGACCTTTGATAAGGGCTCTTGACTGAAGACACAGCTCTAGGTCACTCTGAGGGTGATGTGGGAAGCTAATCATGGCACAACGTTTAAGTGATCACTGGTTCTGCAGTTGGCTTTCTGCAGTGCTTAAGGTCAGAATTTCCCTAAAAGGTGTGTGTGTGTGTGTGGGGGTGTGAACGTCTGTTCGTCTCAGCACTGTTATTCCCTGTTCTCCTGCTGAATTGCTGTTTGATCTTGGGCAAGTCATCTTAACCTTCCTTCACTTCCTTTCCATTAAGTAAAATGGAGCTGGGGCGCAGCTTTGAGATCTTCACTTGAAAGTTGCTACAAATGGGATCTAGTCAATGGATCCTGGGTTTTTAGAGCCAGTAGTTACAAGAAACAATTCCTCTGGTTAAGAGTCCTCCATCTGCAGACAGCACAGTGTCGCTTCTATTACAGGCTCCTTTAGAAATCAGAATGCCTTAGTGCTAGGTGCTGTACAAACACTGACTGTCTCTGCCACAAAGCATTTCTGGTCTGAGCAGACATAATGTGGGAGGAGAGCAGAGACGGAGAAGGGATTGGCCCACGGTATCAGCAAACAGGTCAGTGACAGCTGAGAGTCGACCCCAGACCAGGGCCTATCCCACTGTGAACCATCTTGTGCCTCCTTTTATTGAAGCTGTCCTGCGGGAGCCAACTCCTGGGGTTTCCTTACCACAGTGTGGTACATGGTGCCGTAGGACTTCCCTGCACGCTGTTGGGAAGCGATGTTTGACAATTTAATGTGTAACCCTGGACTGAATGTCATTAAAACCTTTCATTACGTATGAAATTCTATGGAATTTCGTTTCTGAATAAGTGTAAATGTGTAATATTTAGCATTGATTGGGTGGCTAGCCTGCTGAAAACTAGAAGTCAGCTGCATAGATTCTGGCTTGGCATTTTGCTGAAGCTTCTTTTGATGGAAGATCTTGGTCTAGCTGGGCACTGATCTCTTCAGGTGCTATATTTCTTGATGCTCCCTGCACTCTGCTGCCAGGTGTCTGAATTTCCAGGAGCCTGCCTGAGCACAGTTTTCATAATCCGTGCTGATGTGATAGCTTGAGCTGGCTGCTAGGAGTCAAAGCTCATGGGTTCTAAATGCACTTCTGCAGTGGCTCTTGTAATCTTCGATCGTGTGCTTAATCTGTGCCTCTGGGTGCCTGAGCTGCTGTGGTGGTGAACGGATATTGATACCTGGCCAGCTGGGTTATTCAGAGGCTTAATTAGTTGTAAAATGCTTTGCAGTCCTTAGGTGACAAGCCCTATAATAAAAGCGGAAGCAGCGATATTTAATTGACTAATTTGTAAAGCACAGGAAAGTTTTATAGATCATTGGGGTTTCCTGAAGAGTGTTGGAGTTGTCAATCCGAACCAGACAAATGACCTGCCCAGCCCACTGTCCTGTCTGATGTTGGCCAACTGAAGGTGCTTCAGAGGAGGGATTCAGGGACCTCAGTAGCACGACTTGCCTGGAAGGAAGTGCCTTTTGAATGCTGATCACTGTTTTGCTTGTGCCATGCAGCACAAGGGTTTCTGTCCCTTTGAAGAAAGCCGCATCTGCCTGGCATGAGTTGTGTGCAAAGGACAGTTTGTTTTCAAAAGCTCAAGTTCCTGGTCTCGAGATAACCCAAGGCCAACTGCCACCAGGCTATGGCAGCTAGTCCCCAACTAAAATAACCGTCACTTTTCAGTGCCACACTGTCGCTGCTTCCCTAGCGGTTAGTGCTCAGTTGCCTGCTACTCACAGGAAGCTCCAGGTGCCTGATGCCAGCTTGTATCTCTGTGACAGCATTTTTGCCTGGCTTTGGGCTCCTCTCTTTTAATGTAGAGGAGCGGTCCTTGATGTACTTGTGAGATGTGGGTAACGAATCTTCAGGGTTGTAGCGTTAGCCTTTATCCAAGGGTTATAACAACGTGGAGGGCACAAAGCCTTCCTTGAGTGGTGGTGCCTCTGTTCTGTGTAGTGAATGATGCTGATTTAAGCCATGTGTCGGGTGAGCACTAGAATGCTGATCTCGGAGTGACATTTTGACCCTGGACTCAGTGAGAAGCTGAAGTGAGTCATCTTGGGCTGGTTAAACGACATGAAATTAAAGTGCGTTTGTGGTAATTCTGCCAGGTGACTGGACTGCAGAATGAGTGTCTCGCCATAGACAATAGGTCCTGCAAACCTTATTAAGCAGCCTGGGAATAGATGGGCTCATGTCATGACCCTGTTTTTTTCAAAAGCGGTGTCCTCATGAAGATGTTCCAAGTGGTCTCCACCTCGGGGGCTATATTGTGAGAGTGCAGCCTTCCCTGCTTTTGGCCTTGTTTCAGAAAACTCCCCTTGCTTCACTAGGGATTTTAAAAATACCAGTGCCAGGATAGCAGGGTTTTCCTGTGGGGGCATGGGAGAGCCTCAGGCGGAATCCTGCTTCTTCAAAAGGACTGCAGGCTTGGAGCGGTCCTTTACTGAGCATAAGATGCTTGGAGAGGATGTGTCACAAGCTCTTGGGCACTCAAGATGATAAACCTAGGGAATTGCTGTGGGGCACGGTGTCATGGAGAGCCCAGAAAAGCCTCTTGGATCCCCTCTGTTCATAGCCCACCAGGGACTCTGCTACGGTGGAGCCTTTTCCCGTTCACCCGGGTCTCCACGCTACATGTAGCCAGCTCCCAAATCCAGGCCCAGAGAGTCCGATCCTTGCTCTGTCTGGTCTCCCTTGGCGGGGGGGGGGTTCCTCCCCCTACGAGGGTCCCAGGCGTCCCAATCACCAGTCACGCTCAGCCAGTGTAGCAGTCAGAGGGTTTATTAGCAATCCACTTTGCACAGCAGCTAGGACAGTTGGCTCTCAGATCACCTAGGAGGGCGGATAGTAAACCCCCAGGACAAGCCCCAGAGGTCCTGCCCCTCCAACCTCCATCTTCCTTCTTCCCCTCTCTCCCCTTTGTTCCCCTCTCTATCCAGCTGCCCTGCCCCTGGTCTAAACCGGCCACAACCTGTCACCCCCAGGGGGTCCAGGTAAGGTCGCACTAAAGCCTCTTCCCCCCTAATGGTACCTATAGTTATCACACCCCTGTGTCCCATCACCAGAATACCATCACCAAAGAACAGGAACAGAAAAGAAGAACCACTGTAGCCCAAGAGGTTTTCTTACTTCATCACACATGACAGTCTCCGTGCTGATCTAGGATTGCGGTTCCACTGGGAAGTGGCAATGGTCCATCAGGCCTTGGTTTTACAGGATAGTTTCCTGGGAGGGGCATTTCAGTTCTTACTGGCCTGCCTGTTGATACCTGGGCCAGAGGCATCTGCCCTCAGCGTGAGCTCTCAGGACACGCTCGACGTTGGCTTCCTCTGGCTGCTAGGGTAGTTCCACCTGGCCGTGGTGCAGCAGGTGACGTTCTCCGTGTGGTGTCGTCAGGAGCCCTTTGTCCGTTCCCTCTGTGGCTGATGGGATTCTGTGGAAGAAAGTAGCTAGACTCAGAGGAGCAGCTGTGTTAGTCTGTATATAGCAAAAACACTGATAGTCCTGTGGCACCTGAGCCTAACATTTCTTCAGGCATAAGCTTTCAGGGACTGCAACTGACAAAGTGGGTCGGAGCCCACAAAAACTTACGCCCAAAGACATTTTTTGGTCTTTAAGATGCCCCAAGGCTTTTGCTGGTAGCTTAGAGAGTCTCTGAACCCGTTTGCTGTGGATGGCAGGCCCAGGCATCAAGTGTTGGGGGCAAGGGGGCTGTACCAGCTCCCTGCGTACATTGCTGAAAAGGATTTCTGCAGCGCAAGGTGATAGTTTGGGGCCAGGGACCTACTGAGAGGCAGAGAACATCTCCCTATGGTCATGGAGAGCCCAGCTTCCTTTTAATCCAGGTCCTGGAGCTAGTATAGTAAAGTAAACCAACAAAAGCTGCAGCTTGAAACAACCTTGAGAGAACATCTGAATGGCAAGGGATTCAGCTGGATGCGAGTCGTAGGCACGCTGGATTACTGTTTTCTCGGATCAGCAGGAACGTCCTGTCCTTCCTGCAGGGCCAGGCCTTTCCGACAGGTGCTGGTCCTGCCGTGCTAACCTTATACCAGCTTCGCTGTGCAAGCTGGCTGCTCGTTTGCAGCCTCAGCCTCTGTCTGTTGGGCTCACTGTACGCAAGAGGGGAGTGTTTTGAGAACTGACCCTGACCCGTGTCTTCTCCATGCACTGCGTTTGTTTTAGTGCTTGTTAAAGTTCTGCACGCTGTAGCCTCCTGTTTAGCTGCCGGCCAAGGGATGGTTTTTGTGTCTCCAGCCATACGGTCTGGCAAGGGCATCAGATCTTCACCAAGGGGAAATGATCCTGGAAACCTGCCGGCTTATCCCTTCTACACTCCTGTCTGCAACCTGTGTCAAAATCCCTAACCCAGCAGTGTATAGTTTAGCATCTCCACACGGCAAGGTAGGCTTAGTCAGAGCTCTCTATAGTGCAGTGTTATGAATATTCCCCTTGCTATTAGCACTGATTTTTCTGAAGCTCTAATTGCGAGACATCAGAAGTATGGAAAAAATCTTTCCTCCCCCCCAACCCACCACAATTTTCCATGCCACTTATGGAGAGGGCTGAAACCCAGCCTGTTACAGAGCTTACTTCGAGAAGTAAGACTTGGGCTGCTCTTCCTCTCCCCCCAGGCTGTGCTGCCATTGGCACCTCTGCCGAAATTTGTGGGGTGGTTGAGTGGGGGAGCTGGTGGTGGAGTGTGTTGGATCAAGCTTCCTCATCCCAAGCGCATGGCTAGTCTGACCCGTCAGGCAGCTTTGGTGTAGGCTGCTGCGGAGGGGTGGGCATTGGAGGGGAACGTTTTTCCTTTGTTGTTCCCTTTTTATAGTGTTAGAGTGCTAGGAAACACGCCTTCCTATAGAGCTCTGAATCAACCAGCTCTCTGGGGTTAGTTCTGCCAGCTGTTCTTGTCCCTGTTTTCTCAGGTCTCTCTAGGGTTCTGTCTGCAATGCTTGTCCAATAAACGGCCAGCTAGAGGGAGCGTGGACTCTGCCTGGGTTTGCATCTCTCCAGCCCTTAACCTGGAATTGGCTAGACAAATGTGGTAGAACCAAGCTGACTCATGCCTCCAATGCTGTTTCCTTTCCCTTCTTAGCAGAGACTGAGGAGCCGATTCAGCATCTCGGCCAGGCTTCATATGCCCTTACCGTGGGATAGTTCCTGGTGTGTTATGAGACAGTGGTAAAGCAAGCTAATTGTCAGACTGAGTGAAACACATCAGTGGTGCCTCTCTCCACTGCTGCTGGATCTCTTAATGCAGAACAAAATGCCTTGTAGTGTTCGGAGCTCCACAGGGGTGGCTACTTTAGAGGCAGGGAGTTGCTGCATCTGAGGTCTTCAGTCTGACTGAGCTTATAAATGAGGGACTCCCAGAAGCCACCTGTAGCTTTTACACCTTGATTTATATGGGCTGGGCACTTGTGTAAATAAAGGGATATTTGCATGCGTGAAGGTGTCTGAGATCCTGTAAGAGAGTGACCCTGGGTAGGGTATGCTGCGAAGTCTGCAGCGTGGTAAATGGCAAGGTCCATAGACTCACGATGCAGGCTCTGAGTCACCACAGCGCTCTCAAAGACCTCTGTCCTAGGATGTACATGGATTTGGAGTAGAAAGAGCAGTGAGGTGGTTAGGTAGTATGTGGTTTCCACTGGCTTTAGTAAAAATAACCAAAATCCCATGGCACTTTAAAGACTAACATCTGACAGAGTGGGTTGCAGCCCTGAAAGCTTATGCCTAAAGAAATTTTAGTCTTTAAGGTGCCCCAGGGCTTTTGTTGTTTTTCTGCTGCATATAGACTAACATGGCTACTCCTCTGGAACTTTTTTGCCGTCCACTGGCTTTGGTATTTTCCTGTCTCTGTTCAGGACTGGGCTATTCAAAGGGCCCTAGGGAATAAGGTAGCCAAGTCCTGCATTTCAAAGGGATTTGGGCACCTTGCTGCCTGCATGCGTTGCTTGTTCATCTGTTTCCTGTTGGCTCCATAAATAAGCCTCTTTCCTGGTGTCTGCCTGGAGCCAGAAGGAGTCCTGCTTTCTGAAGGCTGCTCTTGCTGGGTTGTAACCTGCTCTGTTAGGTCAGACTCTGACCAAAAATTATTGGAGTTTCGTGTTTTCAAAAGGCCCTTGAGTGTCTTGTGTAGCAAACTCAGATGGTATCTCTGCCTGCATACTTAAGAGGCTGCTGTGAAGGAGAGAGGAGGCCCAAGATCTGACCTATTTTAAAACTGGTGTAATGTGCTCTGCATTCTAAATATCCATCCTAGCAGAGGCAGATTGATGTTGCATGACTCTGAGAAGGGATATTTTGGGGGTCTTGAGCACTCTGCTTCTGCATTGACCGAGGTCTGTTTCTCAGACTGGTGCATAGTCGATCCCATCAGCTTCAGTGTCGAACTGTAATAATCATTTAAAAAGGATTAGCACATTTATCGCTTTCTACAAACGCGTCACATGAACCTGTGAGGGTAACTTGACATTATCAAGTAGGGAACTGAGGTGCACATACTTGAAATGAGTTGGCCAGGGATTAATATTTGGGGACACCTCACCTTCCCATTTCTGGGCTCAGACCACTAGACAACGTTGTATCTCATGCAAATCTGTGTTGCGCTGAATTATGAACGAAGAAGGAAACCTATTTGCTGAGCAGACTAGAAGGTGAAAGCCTCCTTTTTCACTACTTGAAAGTCTTGCATGACACCATCGTGCTCATCTTTCAGTGCTGAAGCTGGTATCCTGGTAGAAATAAATAGGCCTTTTGAAAGCACACCCAAAGATGACCTACCAGCCTCAATCCAGGATGCATCCCCATGCCCTTTTGTTTTTAGACTGCCTTTCACCCTTCCACCCTGCATGGTCTTCAGTAGCGGCCTGCTGGGTTAATTTGTACTGCAGGTTTTAGTTGTTTCTCCCTCCATCCCACCTCTTCTCCCACTCCCATCGCTCTTCAGGGACCCTTCCCATGAGCAGCTTCTCATTTGGGAGGTGCAAGCCCTCCTATGGGAAGGGGCCGTGCTGGAAGTTTCCCAAGGATTGAGAGGGAAGGGGTTGTACTTCCACCATTTTATGATTCCTGAAGGCCAAAAAGTCTACAGTTCATCTGGGACCTGTCTCCTTAAGATATCTCAGGAAGCTGAGGTTCCACATAATCTCCTCCCTGAATCTGGGAGACTGGCACGCTGTCCTCAATTTAAAGGAGGCATGTTTCCATATCTCCATTGTCCATCAACACAGGAGAGGCCTCAGTTTTTTGGGGGGCCAGTGTCACTCCCAATTCACTGCAAATCTGTCAGCAGCCCCAGGCGTGTTCATGAAGCATACGGCGGGAGAGACGCAGCTTAAATCAGATTTTGAGTATACAGGTTCCTCTGTACCTTGACTGGCTGATCAAAGATCTCTTGAGAGTGCCGGTCCAGGATTGAGAGCCCTTGTGAGGCTGTCACTGCTAGATCTAGCAACAAGCCAAACTCATGCTGGTGGGGCCATGCCAGGGCTATTATGATAACTCTTGCCTAGTACATCTTGCTCCTCTGAACCCTGAAGAGTGGGACTGCTCTGAGCTGGTCCAGCAAGTCTTGCTAGGTAGCATGAAACCTTCCCACTGGGCTACTTGTCAGGCTAAATGAAAGTGCTTCACTTGTTGGATGCCTGAAGGGAGCCTTTCTTCATCTCTCTGTTCCCTGTGATTCATCTTGAGCTGTCTGCTCCACCTGAAGCAGCCAGGTCTGGGATTATTGTTTGGTCAGGGTTCACCTGGTAACCATCTTGTCCTTCTATGCTCCAATATGGCAAATCAGTCTTTTCCCATGGGATGGCAGTCAAGTTCCTCAAGGGCTTAGAACAGGATCTCAAACTCAAATCACCATGAGGGCTGCATGAGGACTAGGGCGTTAGCCTGACGGCTGCACCACTGAAACCTTTTCATACAATGATATTGCAAGTATCGGTAACAGTAGTGCCATTGAGGGCTGCATGTGGCCCCCGCGTGTTTGAGATCCCTGGCTTAGAAGGACTCTACACACAGGTCCATAACCTCATTGTCCCTGGGATCTAAACTTGACCTTTTCAAGGCTTATGGGACCTCCTTTTGAGCCTCTGCTGTCTTAAGCTCTACTACCTGTTTGTGAAAGGTCACCTTCTTTGTGGCAATTACTTTGGCCAGAAGAGTCACCAAAATCAAAGCCCTGACTTCCAGACCTCCTTATGTGGTGTTGCTCAAGGTCTCCGCCTTTTGTGACAGCCAACTCTCTCCAAGAGCACGGGCATCAGCAGTGTTCCTCACACAGATCTCAGGCCAGGCAGTCCCGCATTAGTCCATACCTTCACGTCCCAATTTGTCCTCACTTAACAGGCTCACGATGCCAGTTTTGGAAGAGCTGTCTTGCAATCAGCACATCCATGAACACCTAGCCCCCCTCCAGTTGTGCTGATTGTGATTCACTAACTGTGGAATGGACATGAGTAAACATTCAAATAGATGATAATAGCTAAGCTTTTATAACCATTGATCAAGATGTTGCTCTTGTTCCTTCAATTATCAGCCCTCCTACTGCTCTGTCAGAGTTACTGGTGAGCAGGGACTGGGAGGGCAAGGCAGCCAGCAGCTTCCTTTATATTGTTGTATATGCGTGGGGACCCGAGAAGGTCCTAGAGCTGCCCTTACGGGTACCACTAGGGGAGGAATCTCTGGCACTCATGCACATGACCTTAGCCTACACCTAACATGGGCAAGACTAAGGCAACTCAGAGACCCACTTCTTATAACTAGTTGCAGTGTTGCAGAGAATTACCTTAAAGTTGGGGGATAAACAGCCTGAACAGATGAAATCGCAGAGGAAAGTAGTCAGCTTTAAAATTTTTACTTTTTGAAAATGAATTTTCTGTTCTGTAATCACTGTAGATCAAACTTAACCCCAGCAAGGGGATGAATATATTAGGTTTTTCTTGTACTCCCCTACCCCTCCCTGTGAACTGGTCAGTTCCACATTCTGGTTCATCTGTGATTTCAGGGTGCTGGTGATTTGGAAGCAGAGCACAGAAATGAGTTCATGAAGATAAAAATTAATAGGTGTTTACAAGGCACTCTTTGGGGTGGAATCTGGGTGGCCTGTTCTTTTTTCTTTGTTTTAAAAAGGCTTCTGCATTACCACAAACATGGAACATGTCGAAATCCTGCTCCTTTGTATGGAGAAGTGTTTGGCCCCTTTTGACCAGGGATTTCTTTTTTGTTGTCAAATGATTTTTTGCCAAACACTTCCCTAGTTTGTCTCCCTAAGAGGATTCCTCTAGAGTCCAGCAGTAAAGCGTGGCTGGAGTGACTTGGTATTGGAGTAAATGCGAGGTTTTAATACAGATCTTAATTGATGGCAAATCTATCCGAGAGCTCCTCGGCGTATCCTTGCCAGCGTGCTTCAGTCCTGAATGTGGGAGAGCCACGTTGGATGAAAGGGAGTCTAGCTTCTCTGACTCGCTTCTCCTTTTACATCGTGGTGGAAACTGACAGTGAGGGAGCCAGTTAGCACTGCGTGACGTGCAGGTGCCTGTCTGCTGGGAACAGAACGGAGACCTTCTCTCTCAGGCCGTTTCAGCTGGTCCTGATGACGTTTAGGTAATACTGTCTCAGGATTTGAACCAGTGATCTTGAGGCTCAGTAAGTTTCCTTTCCTGTCCTTCTGGTCCCCATCCCATTGCTTTATTAAAACTACTTTCCATTGTCACCGTGGTAGCTTTTTAGCAAAACAAAGTTTACAGTGTAACTGCTGCTTATAAAGAGAGCTTGACTAAAAGTGAAGCCAGAGCCACAATATTTCTGTTCTGCTGGTTGAGTACAAAAGTGTCCGGAAACTTTCAAAGGCTCAGGCTAGTGAGGTGGGTGTATAGCAAATGTGATCAGCACCAGGGTCTTGTGGTATTAAAAAAAGCAAGGAATCATGTGGCACTTTAAGACTAACAGATTTATTTTTTGCATGAGCTTTCATGGGAGAAAATTCCACTTCGTTAGATGCTTCGAAGGTGGGTGAACTTACAGAATGGAATGAAAATAAACGCGAGGGGGTGCAAAACATAGGATCAGGTCCCTGCACTGTTGGTTGGTTTTCCTAATTAGTGTTCCTTCCACTTTCTGGATGCTGGCGTTGAACCATCAGATCGATGGAGGCTTTCAAACTTTTGCCCTTAGTGGGCAATCCCTTTGTGGAAGGGACTGTTTGCACTTGTCTGGGAAGCACCAGCTGTGTTGGACAATAGGACAAACTGAGTCCACTCCTCCCTCCTTGCTTGTGCATTGTGGACGTGTAGCTGTACCATGTGCTGGGTGAGATCAGGGCAGGGCTCTCTCCTCCTGGGCACCTGTTGATTTGGAGGGCAAGGTCTGGCAGCAATAAGGAATACACACCATTGAGATGTTCAACATTGTCTGTCTGCCCTTCACTCTTCCCTGCATCTCCATGAGGATTATGGGCTAGAATTATTTCTCTGATAGCAGCGCAGCCATGCGAATCACCAGCAATTGTTCCACTTGGGCCAATTAACATATTGAATCGTTTCCCCATGAGGCCTTGGACTGTAAATTACCTTTCCATGGTGAATAATTTAGAAAGCACATTATGCGTTGTTTAATGCGTTTGTGGAACAGGTCCCGCATTGGGAGCAGGCGCGCTGTTTACAGGTGGCTGTCAGTCATTTTGCTTCACTGCTTCCAGTTACCCCATGACATGACTGAGCGACCGGAAATGCCTAGCATGTCAGTGAGTATGTATCTTCCAGTCTAACAGAGGGTTCCTACCAAGCTCTGACCATAAAGTACATTGTGACTGAAGTGCTGGTGAAAGACATCCAATGGCATTTGTTATCTGTCACCAGAACACAAGCCCTCATGGGCACTGGGGCCAGGTATCCCACCTTTGATCTGGATGGGCAACTGTGAGGAGTCCAACTGGAATCCCAGTGACCCTTCTGGCTGAAGTTAACTTGGTGCCAGCTGCAGTGGCTTTGACGTGGATGCTGGTTTTTAGGGAACTGTGGTGAACATTTGCTTCCACTGAACAATGAGGCTTTGAGCCCTAAATCCAGGGGTGAGGGCTGGCTCAGGTTTCTGACTTGGAGGGGAAAAGCTGGGTGGTTCTGTTTTGGAGACCCTGATGCACTGCAGCTATTTACTTCTGTGCACAAACATCCCCTGTGGTGGAAAACTGAACTTGTCTATAAACTAGTTTGCAACTGACCTGTCGCTACTGGGCGTGGATTGTGCAACCAAAGAAAAGGGGAGGCGAGCGTGTCAGAGGTCACCTTCACAAGGGGACACGACCTCCTCTCCCTCTCCTTATGAAGTGCCAGGGGAATTAGCTGGGTAAGTGTCACGGAGAACCCAGAAAAGCCTCTTGGATCCCCTCTGTTCACAGCCCACCAGGGACTCTGCTACGGTGGAGCTTTGTCCCATTCACCAGGGTCTCCACGCTACCTGTAGCCAGCTTCCCAAATCCAGGCCCAGAGAGTCTGATCCTTGCTCTGTCTGGTCTCCCTTGGGGGGGGTTCCTCCCCCTACGAGGGTCCCAGGCGTCCCAATCAGCAGTGACACTCAGCCAGTGTAGCAGTCAGAGGGTTTATTAACAATCCACTTTGCACAGCAGCTAGGACAGTTGGCTCTCAGATCACCTAGGAGGGCAGATAGTAAACCCCCAGGACAAGCCCCGGAGGTCCTGCCCCTCCGACCTCCATCTTCCTTCCTCCCTCTCCTCCCTTTGTTCTCCTCTCCATCCAGCTGCCCTGCCCCTGGTCTAAACCGGCCACAACCTGTCACCCCCAGGCGGTCCAGGTACCGTCGCACTGAGCCCTGCAAATAGTGTAGTGGCTAGCACCTCTGCTTAACATGCAGAAGGTCCTGGGTTCAATTCCCAGGGGGTTGGACTTGATGATCTCATGAGGTCCCTTCCAGCCCTATGATTTGATTTGATTTGATTTAAAGCCTCTTCTCCCCTAGTGGTACCTATAGTTATCACACCCCTGTGTCCCATCACCCAAGAACAGGAACAGAAAAGAACCACCACAGTAACGCAAGAGGTTTTCTTACTTCATCACAGTAAGGTTCCCCTTTTTGAGGCCAGAACCTCGCCATCCTCTCTTCTTGTGGCTCGGGGAGGGATGTCACGACACAAACACCAATGCAGTCAGGCCTTGTGGTGTCTGGGGGCAGGGACGGGAACAGCGGCTCTCTTGTGTTGGAGGTGGCTTCCTCCATCCTCGTGTGAGTGAAGGAAGAGATGGACCCAGCTCTGTGGGGAGGGAGGAGTGATACTGTGGCTTGATGTCTGTGGGGTCTGTATTAAAGCTAATACAACCAGTTTCCTAGCCCCAAAAAACCATCCTGGCTTCTCACTCAGTGGCCGGGTGTGGAAGCTTTACCCGTTCATTGCTACGTGCCTGGCAGCTGTCTGTTCTCTGTTGGCCCACACCCTCCTGCTCCCTATCTCTTAGGCTGGCTTAGAGTTGGGGGCACCATGTGTGATGCTCTGCTTCCCTTTGCCGCTTGGTACTGAGAGCTTTATGCCTGTGACTTTCTAGTCTCCCTTCGTTGTCAGCACTGCTGTGTCCAACTAAATAGCACTAAACACGTGCAGACTCAGCCCATTGTGTCATGTTAGATCCAGTGAGAGTCTGCCAGCTCTGAATGGGCAGAGCGAAGGATCCCATGGGGCTTTGAAGATTTCCTGTTGGGGTGAAGCTCAGACTCACATGGCTTTCAGGTAGCAGTTTCAGATGGGACAGTCTAGGACTGGGGCAGCAGCAGCAGCATCTTTCTCCTATGTCCTCAGGGTCCTGTTGAGTCTCCTTGAAATCCCTCCTGCTCCAGGCTCTGTGACTGATTGGCCCAGTCTTCCCCCATCACTTGTTCAGATAGGATACTCCCTGCTCCAAAGAGCTGTTGTTTGTACAGCACCTGGCACAATAAGATCCTGACCCACCCTTGTAAACAGAACACCCTCCCTAAACAATCTACTTCAAATGTCTCCTCTGGGCCCGTTAAAAAGAGCTGGGCTTGTTTAGCAAGTGTGTGAAACCTCTCCTGCTGAATCCACTTGTCCTGGAGAAGGGAATGTCCGTGTGTTGGCGCAACACCTCGCGCAATGGGGTGATCTTGGCTGGAGCCTACTGGTGTTGCCACACTGCTGAGGATGATTGGGGTGAGTCGGGAAACTCTCTGTCTATCCCTGTAGAGGCTGTTAGTATCTATTTCCTTCTGCTCAGAGGAAGACTTAGCCTCAGTGCACACCTCTTTGATCCTCCCCTCATGGAGCTCTTATCCTCCCATCAGCTGAGATTTGGGGGTCCTGTGAAGTGCCGTTACTTGCACCTTGCAGTGGTGGAGGTCTGTGCTGCTTGCTGGGAGCATGGATCTGTTTTGTCTTCGCTTGGTTGATCTGCACCCCGTGTGTGCTCCATCCTCGGGGCTTTCACAGCTTTCGCCACTTTCATGTCTACAGAGTCTGGATACTGCTGTCATTAGCAAACCAAGATTTGTAGAACTTGCTCAGAAAGACGGCTTGTTTCCTGTTCCTCTCAGGGTGTGAAAGGTGTGCAGTTATCCTGCGCATTGCTAGATGAAAGTGGAGCTCAGGAATTGTTGCTGTTGGGAAGAGGCAAATGTTTGACCTCCTCAGCCCCTGGCAGCTGCTTCAGCACAAATTTCACCCCAAGTTTCAGGAGCAGGTGGGGTAGACAGGTCTTGCAAATTGCTGAGCAGCAAGGAATTAAAACCATGTACATGTAATCTAGGGACACAGGTGATTTGACCTCATCTTCCTCTGTGCTGTTCCCCAGTGTTTGAATCTTACAATTGCTTTGATTTCCTGTTAGTGTGACCTGATCCCATGACTTACACTCACCTGCATTTATTTCCTCCCGTTCTACAAGTTCCCCCATCTTCAAAGCATCTGGCGAAGTGGGATTTTCTCACATGAAAGCTCATGTGATAAACAAATTTGTTAGTCTTTAAGTGCTATAGTACTCCTTGTTTGTTTTTTACTGAACTAGACTAATACAGCTGTCCCTCTGGAATTTGACCAGATATTACACTTTTAGTAATATGCCGGTGGCTGCTGGTGGAGAGGGGGAGAAACACTTCTTGGTAAGTTCCTAAAGTACATTACCCTGAGAAAGGACTGCCTTTTGGGTATCACAAGGAAATAAAGCAATTTATGGTTGAGCAGAAGAACTACATTTAAGGGTAGGTGAGTCCTGGTTGGTTTCTCTTGGGTAAACCAAATTGGTTTAAAAAATGGGTAAAGGTGAGTGATTTTAACTGTTGTGTGAAACCAAATAAGTATTTAGATCCAGTATTAAAAAGGTATTGAAGGAGGTTTCTTGAAATGGCAAATTGGTGACTATTAATCCTTAACATGAAATCTGACAATTTTCTGTTTGCCTGTGGTTAGCGAATGTCTCCTCCCTAGGATGAGATGGGCTGAGCACTCAGGTATTTAGGAGAAGTTGTCAATACTTTGGCAATAGCGTTTCAATATTCTATTAAAATCATTATGGAAACTTTAAATCTGCCTTCTTGACAGAGCTTTGGCAAATTTCCCTCTTTCCCATGGCACTGTGGCGTTGGTAACGTTGTAGTGCGGGAATGGAACTGGCCCGGGAGGTGACTTGGGTCTTTTGCTGTTACCGGAGTGTTGGCTGGAAGAGGCAGAGCTAAGGTGAGCCTGCTGCATGGAGCGTTGCTGTTGAAGTTGGAGAGATTTGAGCAGATGATGCTTTTGGCTGCTCCCTTCAGAGGGATTGTGACTCCTCTGACTTTTCCAGGGCTTGGCTGGACTCAGATTAGCAGCTGCATCTTTCATTGCCTTAAGACCTTTGTGGATTGGTCAGGCCCTTGCTGAAGCACGTGAACGAGGAACCTGTTGATGTGTAGGGCAGCTGAGTTCTAATTTTTGGTGCTGAGATGGGAGATTCTTACAGCACCTTCCAAGTTCGAGTTCTGATGTATTCTGAAATGCTGATGGGACTGAAGAATTAACTTAATTTTAAATGACTCCGGACTCCTTTTCTCATGCACAAGTTGTTAGTTCTCAAAACAGACCTTTTAAATCTGAATCTTACTCTTAAAATTTGATTGGCCATTAAAGAAGGCCTCTTCATTTTTGGTGCGCTGGTTCTTGCCTCTCTTCTTGATGAAGTTGCTGTTGGATTGCCAGAAAGATAATAAATTCCTTCCTTAACAATTCTATACTCAAAGGGCTCCTTAGATTAGTAACTACTTGGAGCAAGATGATTGGATTCCATACTGGTAAGCAAAAATTTTATTATTTACATAGCTAGGATGTTATTACATTAGATGTTTGCATTTAGATACAAAACACTGGCAAATATCAGAAGCGGTATTTTTCAAAGAGATTTTCATCTTTTAAGGGGGAACATGAATTCTCAGTCATAAATGTTCTTCACGTTTGAAGAATGGAGACTTTAGAAAGCTTATAAAAATGACTTTCAATAGGATTTCTTTTAGAGCTTTAAACTAAAGCTTTTTTGCAAAGGGGAGTAAGAGAAAGTTTTACTGTCCCTTATGGCTCTTGATAACGGCTCTGAACATTCCTGAACAGTCTGTGTGAACACGGTTCGGGTATTAAATGTGTTATCTTCCTGTGACAGGCTCCCAGAGTGTCAATAGTTGAAAGAGAGCAGATTTCCTAGAAATGTCTTTTAATTAACCTAATAACATAAGCAATCAAAAACATAGGCTTGTGTTAGAGTCTGTAAGCATTCTTTATAATTGTAACCATCTCCTAAAGTTCAGTAAAGGCTCCGGCAGGTTTCTAATGACAGACTACTAAGAAGAAATATAATTGCTCTTACATTAATCTTCAGGTCTGCCCTGGACTAGAGCGCCATGCATTTGGGAAGCTGGCTTTCAGAGGCATTTCAGAGAGAGTGATTAGCTCCCCCCACGTGTCTTGGGAGCTGTTCTCTAAATAAAAATTCCCATTTTTGGAGGTTCTTAATGAGAAGGCAGCACTGTGCGTAATGCAGTCACCCTCTGCATGCGTGCACTCCACGGCTGGGAGCACTGCTTGCTGTTTACCTGGCCTTTGTCAGCCAGGCAAAGGGGCCGTGGAAGGAGCTTGTTTTTAATGGGTGGGTGTGAGGATGTCCCTTCTGATAGCCTGGAGCCCTTAGTGAGGTGTAAGTGGGCCATGTGCAAGGGAAACGGGCAGCCTTGTATTTAAGGTTAGCTGACTCAGGTGGCCAGTTGGAGTGGAGCCTCGGAGCGTAACTCATGGATCTTGGAACAGCAGTGTTCTCTCTTCACAGGTATGTTATCAGGATCTGGCTGTGGTGGAGCTGAGCTGCTTTCTCTTGCTCGAGCTGTTAAGCATGGGGTTGTTGGTTCGGGAGCCCCTAAGTAGCCCTGAATACAGGCATTAGGTTTTTCTTCCTTCCTTCTAGTAGTGGCTGCTCTTGACTACCTGATCGATGGGGCTACATCTCTGCAGAAATCCAGCTTAGTCAGCCACGGTGCTGGCTGTAGAGAATGCAGAGTCCTGTGGCACCTTCCAGACTAACGAAAAACGTTGGGAGGCTGGAACTCACTTTGTCAGATGCAGGTGGATGTAGAGGGTTTTTCTTCAAACACTTGCAAGCACCTTGGAAAAATGCTCTTCTGGGCCGGTTAGGAGAAGTGTGATCTTGCGGAAGTGACAACAGCCATACCAATTTCAGTTACCTCCATTGGTGATATAGTAGCTGTTTGCTGCTTCCCGTTCACTGCTGGAGTGCTGTGCTCTGGCTTTAATATATTGGGGGGAGTGGTTTTGGGAGGGGTCCGCTCATGGGTGACAGGCCCACTGCTCATCTTATTATTCTTCAAGCTGCCACAGCAGCCTGGAGCCTCTTAGTTGGCTCAGTGGCCTGTTGCTCTCGGGTAAATGCTGGGTTTGGGCACCATCCCGCAGCAAATGACCCTGGCCTGATGCTCCAAAGCCCGTTGTGTCATCGTTCCTAGGTACTATCAGGACAAGCACTACTGGCAGAACCCAACCGTACACCAGTCAGCCAAACTGTGGCCACCTCCGAGGTGGGACGCTCAGCCGCAGGGTCCCACGATGCTTGCTGTATGAACAGGAGCGCAGCCCCCTTTAGAATGACAGATGGCATTCAGGCGGAGTCTGAATTCGACCAGGCTATCAGGGTTTGTGTGTCCTCAGAAGTCTCTTGTGTGTAGGAAGCAGGGGGTTGCCCCTTCTTGTCTTGTCTAAGCGGTTGCCTCTGGCACCACACTGAGGCTTTGTCACCTATGGCATGGCTAATGCTGCCTGCCCCTAGTACCCATGGAGCTGCGTTGCGGTCTTCCTTCCTGGTACGAGTCTGACCCCACACTGCCTGAGCTGGGATGGCCATGAGGCCACAGGGCTGAGGATACCTTGGTGGCTATTCCAAAGGGCATTTCCCACCTCCTCCCGCTTCTTCCCAGTCACATAGGCCAGTCCGTTGTTGCAGCCGCATTGCAGTGGATGAGGGATCCTGTTCCACCACAGGCAAGACTTGGCTTAGTTTGGCTGCCAGCATTTGGTCTGGCTGATTGGCAGTCGGTGCTGTCCATAGCACCCGGCTTGGAGGGGAATGGCTGTGCTGTGATTTGGAAATCCTACAGTGCCAGTGGATTCCTGCCTCTCCCACTGTCACCCATTGCTAGAGGGAGTGTCCTGAGAGCTGGCCTCCTCATGTAGGCTTCCCTGTGGGCTCTTGTCTTGGTAGCTTTTTCTCCCAGTCTGGGCTCTGGCTCTCACTTCAGTGCCAGAGCCATCTCTTACAGATAGGCAGAAGCTTTGTGTTGAACCAGTGTCTGCTACTCACTTCTGCTGTTCCAAGAACCACAGAATGAATTGAAAAGCATACTCAATGCTAAGTGTCTTATTGTGAGGGGTCTTTGTTGTTCCCCCTGTTCTGGGAACCGACAATGGAGCTTGAGAACCTCTCCATTGTTAAGTGTGTGGTGTTCTTTCCTTTGTTCTCCCTGCAAGCAGGTTTGGGCTCCCCAGTTTTCACTCTGCAAGAATGCTGCCTGTTGCATGCGTTTAATCTCTGGACAGGCTCCCAGCTAGGAGAGCGTCAGCTCTCCAATAAATTGAATCCTGTTCATATAGCAGCTCATCACTGCTGTTGGTAAATGGGTCCATTCTCAATCATTTCATAACACACTTTGCAGAATGCCAGTTTTGGCGGCCACTGAATTGAGAGGGGGCGAGAAATCGGTTTCCCAGCTGGGAGTACATTATACACGGCTGTCAATCACACTGGGAGATGGGGAGGAGGGGATGAGTTCTGGCTCCCAGCTTGTAGCTGTGGTAAAGCAAATATATGTAGGAGTGTGGCACCCTGGAGCCATTGACTTGAAACACACCAAGTGAATGGGTGTGGGGGACTAAATCAGGGTGCTGGATGAGGGTGGAGGACCTGGATTCAGGAGTCCTGAGTTATGTTTCTGGCTTCCAGTTCAAGACTTTTGAGCCTACAAGAAGTACAGCCCTCAGCCACTGCTCAGGCCCCACTCATCACCATACTCTCAATATTTGTCTGACTACTCATCCAAGATCTTGTGAGCTGAAGAGGAGGATGTGATGAAGTAAGAAAACCTCTTGGTTACTGTGGGATGTCAGGGGTGATGCCCAAAAGTTCTCTTCTATTCCTGTATTTTGGTGATGGTATTATGGTGATGGGACATGGGCATGTGATAACTGTAGGTACCACTAGGGGGGGAGAGGCTTTAGTTCGACCTTACCTGGACCCCCTGGGGGTGACAGGTTGTGGCCGGTTTAGACCAGGGGCAGGGCAGCTGGATAGAGAGGAGAACAAAGGGAGGAGAGGGGAAGAAGGAAGATGGAGGTCGGAGGGGCAGGACCTCCGAGGCTCGTCCTGGGGGTTTACTGCTAGATCTCCTGGTTGATCTGAGAGCCAACTGTCCTAGCTGCTGTGCAAAGTGGATTGCTAATAAACCCTCTGATTTCTACAGTGGCTGTATCACTGCTGATTGGGATGGTTGGGACCCTCCCAGAGGGAGGCCCCCATCCCAGGGGAGACCAGACAGAGCAAGGATTCGACCCTCTGAGCCTGGGTTTGGGAGCTGGCTTACAGGTAGCATGGAGACCCGGCAGATTCAGGTGAAAGCTCCACTGTAGCAGAGTCCTGATTTGGCTGTGAACAGAGGGGGATCCAAGCGTGCGGTCTCCGTGACAGAGGAAGCCTAGGATTCCCGGGGGAAAGCAGTCAGGATCTCAATGAGTTTCCTCTTCCTCCCAACCTAAAAGAGGCCCTCTTGACAGGTTTGTCAAAGTGCCCATAAAACATTCTCCTTGCCATCTCAGGCTGGAAAACTATCCGTTTGACGACCACCTTATCATCTTCCACAGCACCTGGGAACAGACATACTCCAACAAGTGGGTTCTAGAGCTCTTTCGGGAGAGGTGTGCTGTTCATTTTTCCTCCCTCCCAAATGCCCTTCCCAGTCCCTCTTTGGAGCTTGTTCTCACGAGTTTGCTACATCAGGAGCTAAACAATCTCCTGTACATATCAGAGGCAATGACTTCTACTCTTGTTCTTCCTACAACCAAAATTAAAATGGAGGTCAAAGACGCATACTGGACCTCAGAGCATTCAGTAGATGTGTTGAGGCAAAAAACTTCAGGATGGTCACTCTATCAACAATTATTCCAGAACTAGAGAAGATTGGCCCTTGACCTACACAAGATGCATACTTTCCCATTTCCTTCATACCTAATCACAGATCATTACTTCCAGTTTATTCTCTAGGCCAAGATCCCATGGAGAGCAGTACTCCTTTGGGACTCTCATCAGCTGCTTGGCTTTTCTCCAAAGTCATCTTGGTAGCAACACTCACTTACATTCTCATGTGTCACAATTTATTCCTACCTGGATGACTGCCTTCTCCAGACATATTCCTTCACTAAAGCCCAGGAAATTACCCAGACTACACTGAACCTATGTAGACTTAGAATCTGGGCCTGTAAATCAGTGTGCAAAAATGAGTAACACAGGTACAAAGACTAGGTCACAGGAGCTGCCCATTAAGGTGAAGGTGCTCCTCTCACGTCTGATTCCTCAGCCTCTCTGCTTTGGTAGAGACTGTACAATGCAGACCCTGCTCATCGGTCATAGTTCATGTTAGACTTCATGTGATACGCCTTCAGGCCTGGTTCTGTTCAGTTTACAGGCCTAACAGAAATAACATAAACTATGAACAGTGCCTACCAAGGTTTGTCAGTCCTTACTATGGTGGAAAGACCCATTTATTCAGCCTTCTTCATTATTTCTGCCCACTGATGCATCCCTCACAGGATGAAGTGCACACCTCAGGGGTCTCTTGGTGTTGGGCAGATGATTACTCTGAGACATGCCTTTAAGCTGCTTCAATTCTGACTCCTCAAATGCATTTGCTCGCTTCCTGCTAACTAGACACACACAAAGCTCATTGCGAACAGTGGGGCCTGCATGTGTTACATATACTGTCAAGGAGGTGCCAGATCTCACCCTCTGTGGAAGAACTAAAATTCGAATGGGTGCATTTCCCCAAATGTCTGTATATCAATGGAAAGAGTGCTGGAAGTGCGTAATATGACTGGACAATCTCAGCTGCAAAGTCCCATTGGACTGCAAAAGGGAAATAAGTTTGGTGGTCCTACAAGACACATTTCTGGCAATGAGGGATACCGACAGTAGACCTGTTTGCTGCATACCAGCACAAGAAATGTCCTCAGTACTGCTCCAGAGCAGGAATTGGCTGACGCTGGGGGGCGTGGGTGCTCCCAGGGGACAAGGGTAATGTTTGTATCTTTCCCCATTCCCTTTTAATTCTGAAAGTCCTGTTGGAAGTGGCACAAGAGAAATCATCCTGATCCAGGCAGATGTACTTTCCATCGCCGACACTGGTCACTGATTCTTCCAGTCACACCACACATGCCATCACACCATGACAGATGCGCTCTTCATCCCACCTTGCGGCTGCAGAGGCTCAAAGCCTATCTTCTTTGTGGTTCTAGCACTTGGAGACATTGTGCTCTGAGGAGGGGTTCCTACGCGGTAGGAAATAAGCTACTTGTCGTATCTATCTACTAAACCGGAAAAGATTTTAAATCTGGTGCCAGCCCAAAGGAGTATTTCTGAATGCAGTCACCATACTGTTTAGTCCTGGACTCTTTCTTGACTCTCAAGAAATCAGGTCTCTCTCAGCTCACTAAAGGTTTACCTACCAGCAGTTGCAACCTCCCACAAAAAGGTTTCTCAAAGGCACTTCAAATCTTTCTCCTGCCCAGACTTCTCACTCCTCAAGGGAATCTCAATCTTGTGTTAAGCAGACTGACTAGGCTGCCATTTGAACTCCTGGTAACTTGTTCACTGACTTGCCTCTTGGTGAAGGCTGTTCCTGATCACCATTACTTCAGCAAGAAGGATAGGAGAGAGATGGGTACTGATGGCAATTCCTCCCACTAGTGAGTCTTAGAAGATTGCACCCCAAGATGATGTCTGCTTTTCATATAAACCAGCTTACTCAGCTTCCATTCTTTGATCCTAAACCTCATTGGGATAGTAGGGAGCCATCCACTACATGCTTGATGTGAGGAGATCATGGGCCTTCTCTTTGGACAGCACAAGAGCCTTCAGAAAATTGGAAAGTTTTTTCCTCTCCATTGCAGGTAGGTCATAGCGTATGGTGATTTCTGCTCACTCTCCAAATGGGTCTTGACATGCATCAAGCTCCATTAGCAGGTGTGTAGTGTAGTACCTCCATCTTCAACATGCATGCACATGATAAGATTGAAGAAGGTGATGGAAGATTTCAAGGGCATACCTATATTGTGTATGCCTGTCCCTGCCAAACAGTTACATGGACATCTGCGTGCATCTTTGTGGAACATTTGCCGTCCTGTGGTACTCGGCTGCAGATAGCACTGAACCTGGCATCATCTGCAAAAGACCACACTCTGAAGCTCCAGCCTACAGTGGTGCTCCCACAGGGACGCTACTTGTAGAAGAGGAAAGTTAATCACTTGTGCAGTAATGTTGGTTCTTTGTGTCGTCCTGTGGCTGCTCCATGTTCCAGCCTTTTTCCCTCTATTTCAGAGTTCGCCATTGACTCTGATGGAGGAACTGGGCAGGGTTTACCTGCATATGCTGGCCAGCCTTGTGGCGGACAAGGAGCAGCGTACACGTGGACTGAAGGGATGTTGCATGTCATGGAGAGCCCCAGAGAGCACTCTTGGATTCCCTCTGTTCCCAGGCAGTCAGGACTCTGCTACGGTGGAGCCTTCGTCCATCCAGTGCCCAGGTCTCTACGCTACCTGTAGCCAGCTCCCAACTCCAGGCTCAGAGGGTCCGACTCTTCCAGGAGGGTCCCAGATGTCCCAATCAGCAGTGACACTCAGCCAGCGTAGAAGTCAGAGGGTTTATTAGCAATCCAGTTTGCACAGCAGCTAGGACAGTTGGCTCTCAGATCACCTAGGAGGGCAGACAGTAAACCCCCAGGATGAGCCCCGGAGATCCTGCCTCTGACCTCTGTTTTCCTACTACTTTCCTCCTCTCTTAGCCCTTTGTTCTCCTCCAAGGCCAGCCCCCAGTCTAAACTGGCCCCAACCTGTGTCACCCACAGGAGGTCCAGGTAAGGTCTGTCTAAAGCCCCTTCCCCCCCCCCAAGTGGTTCCTATAGTTATCACACCTCAGTGTCCCATCACAAAGTATAGGAACAGAAAAGAAGAGCGCTCGAGCATCACCTCTTGCACCCTAAAGTAGCCCAAGAGGTTTTCTTACTTCATCACGCCACTCCTAAAGTTCTTTGATCCATAGTGCAGGGTTTAGGGCTGCCTATGGTGGAGCACCCATGGGGGGACACTTGAGGTGCCATCGTTCATGCAGAAGGCGCATAAGTTCATCTCTCGCTGTTGGTATGTGTGCTCCTGCAGCCATTTGTAGCTATGAAATGGCAGCAGTTTGAGCCTGGCGAGAGTCTTGATTTAGCAACTTCACCACCCATTTCAAAGCTGCCTTCTTCCTGCGGTTTTTTCTGAAAGGCTGATCTGCAGTCCCCTTGGCCTGAAAGGGTTAGCTTTTCTGTCTGAGTAAACAACAAAGGAAGGAGAAGCTTCAAGCTGAGCCTTCCTGCATAAGGAATTCTGATGTGCGGATGAGCTGAACGCATCTCCGGTCGGAGTTCTGCTCGCTGCTCCCCCCAGCACAAAAGAAGGCTGGAACACATGGCGCGAGGCTTTGCAATGCCAGTCCACTGCCCCAGAGCTCCCCATGATGCTGAAACACTCAGGGAAGAGGCAAGAGGCAGAAGCCACTTTGCTGCATGCCCTGGAAACAATGGGGCCTGTGTCTGCCCTTCAGAGCGTACAGGCGAGCTGCATCAGATGGTCTAATTTGATGTGGTGTCTCGATTTGAAGGCGGAAGCTGGTTTCTAGGCTGGCTCCCTGTAGGATAATGAATTGTCATGCCTCCTCTGATTATCTAACAAGTTTGTACAACGTGTAACACAAGCTGACAAGACAAACAACTTTATTAATTTGAGCCTGCTGCTAATGCGATTGCAGAGCAGTGTGAATGGGAGTGCGGGAGGGTCTGGCTTGACCAGCCCTTGCCCTCGTGCAGCTGCAGTAATGACTGCGTTCTGTGGGGCTCTTTCCGACAGCGGGGCTCTGTGTGTGCGGCGTTCCTGTTCAATAAAACAGTCTTGAAGAGCAAGGAGCAAAGCAACTATTAAGGGGTGCTGGTAGTTTGTCATTCTCCAAAAAAAAATGCGCCTTCCTATCAGCTTCTGAGGAATTAGAGCTGATGCACGCGGTGGCGACAGGAGAGAAGCTTTCTCCTCTTGCAAACCAATTAGAAATGTAGCTGCTTTTGTCTTAACCACACTGGAAGTTGGTCTCACGTCGGACAGGGAGGGGGAAATAGTCGTTTCCAGTGAAGTGGCTGCAAGTGTGTTCGCTCTCCGCCTGCTCTTGCTAAGCCGTTTCTCTGGGATCCTTTGGGGATGTAGCTGGGAGTTGCTGAAATGTTCTAAGGTGTGTCCTCCCTCAGCCCTGGGTGCTAGGGGAAGGTCTGTATTCTCTGGGTGGGTGGGTAGGGGGTCCCTTTCCCTGATCCAGGAGGCTAGCACTTGCTGCTACTCTGAGTCATGCATGAGGCGGCTTTGCACGAGTATTGCCAGTGATGGCCTTGCTGTCTCTGCCAGAAACTCAGACAGAAGCTGAACGTTGCACACATGGGCAGGTGCTTAAAGCTATGGGCTGAGTATTGCTGTTAGGGGAGATGACATCTCTGCCATTGTTTCTTCAGTGCACCCGGCACCAGTTCACTGGCAACCTGCTCTCACAGGTAGTCTCAAAGGTTTGGTGACCCGCATTCCTCCTTGTGCGTCTGGTTTTAGTGCGTGGAAAATGGGACCATTCAACGCTGCTTCTGAACCCAAAGGGCTGGGCTGGCTCTTCTGCTGGACCATATTTAGTTCCAGAAGTGGGACAGTCTTGGTGGCCCCTTGAGCTGCCATGCCATCCCCTGGACCTCTTGGAGAGAACCTACCCCAAGCTGCGGGAATCTGATACGAGCATTTCACCCACCCAGGGCTTGTGTTTCTGAGGCTGGTAAAGCCCTGATGGCATTGAGAGACTGATCTATGAAATGGAAAGTCCTGTTATCTGGAAAGACGCTGTTCCCTTTGTATCTAACTGTACCCATGGGAGACTTGCTTGGTGTTGGGCCTGGGGTTTGAGGGGCTAGGATTCAAATGAGATGAGGATGACGCAAGTAGGTAGCAGTGCTCCTGGCACAGACTGATCTGAAGCGGAGAGCCAGTGGTTACAACAAATGGGACTTCAGGGGAAAGTTATTCCTGCCTTGCCTGCTGGTCTGTTAAATGAAAAGGAGGGATCTGCATTTCCTTTGAACCCTGTGACTCAGTCACAGCTCTCTGAAGTGGCCTGCGAGCTCCTTGCTGTGTGGACGGGTGCTGGGAGCTATATGGTAGGCGGTCATTCAGCAGTTTAAGGGTGCAGTCTTTGTAAGACCCAGCGATCCTGACCCCTGAGATGCCATCTGCCTTCTGCCCATGGCCAAGGTGGAGCAAAACTTCTGCTTGCATGGTGCACAAAGCACAAACAGATCCTGGCTTGGTAATGCCAGTGGGCTGGAGCTGGGTGAGGCAGGTTACTCCTAAGGCAGTGTTGGTTTCACCTGACCAGCGGCTGCCTGGCCGATTTTGGGTCTGTGTGCAGCCTGGTGTGAGTTTCCACTCTTCACCCCTCCAGCACTTCCAGCTAGCAAATGGTGTGCTTGTGCTGGAGGAGGGGTGAGCTGCCCTCTTGGCCCCTGTAGAAGTAGAGGGAAGGTCTCCAGGCAAGAGCCTGTTGGAGGAGTTTGAGATCCTGGCGCCAGTGAAGGAATAAATCCAGCAATCTGGTAACCAGCACTTGTGTGTCCAGGCTGGCCTTGTCACTTGTCCCCACCGCCTTGGGAATAGTGCTTACAAAGACGCAGAGCTTGTGGTGGTCTGGGGGAGAGCTACCCATGGCACTGGGTGGCAGTGCTGTGGTTGGCCTTCCTGTGCCGTGGAGCCAGTGGGGCCGGGGAGATAGCGACGTCAACCCTCCTGCGTTCCTTGGTGGCATTGGGAAAGCACAAATCAGCAACAGAAACCCCCATAGCTCTGCCGGGGGGTGAAGGAGTGTGCTCTGGGCTGAGTGAGGGGTATGTGGTGAGTAGGAAGGGCCTGGCTCTGAACTCGCATCACCTGGACTCTAGGTGGTCTCAGGCAGCCTGAGCTTTGCCTTAGAAATCCCACCTACTGCAAGTTGGAAGTGTCGTGAGACTAGGCCCACCCTTTGCCAGCGCAGGGCTGGTGCAGCAGACTCGATCACCCCATCATGTGGGGTGCAGTCGGAGTCACTTCTGGGGCAGTAAAGGAGTGTCACTTGAGCGGCAGGGTTGGGTTAGTTTGCCAGCCTGGGAGCTGGGGCTGCGCGGCCTGCGTGAGAAAGGAAGCTCTCTCTTGCCTTCACAGGTGACCTGGAGCTTTGACTCTGCTCCCCAGTAGAGTCCCAGGCTAAAACGTGCATTAGATTCGGTCTGAACATCTTCCTAATGCAAGCTAGTCTCTGAGCTAGGCTCCGTCTAGCCCATCCGCCCCCTGCGTGGCTGGGAACGTCAGACAGCCATCGCCCCCATGGTCTGACATCTGAGGCTGTTCCTGGTCCAGGCTGCAGTGATGTCCCAAGGGGCACTTCCACCCTTTTCTCCAGGGCACCCTGGATCTGTCCTGTGGACCCTAGTGCGGTGGCCTGCAGTGCTTTGTGGAGGCTCCATGTTTCCTAGAGTTGGTTAACACTGTGGTGCCAAGCCTTCCTTTGCTGGAGTGCTGTGGGAATCACTTGGCGTAGAGCTATCTTTGCACCATGGCCTCACCCCCTTTGCCCTTGTTTTTCTCTTCTGTTTTGGGGCAGTTGCCCTCTTTCCATTTGGGGAAATGGGGGTTTTGGAGCTCTGCGGATTTCCTCACTCCCAGAGATCCCGTCTTCCCTCAGCAGGGCCCAGCCCCACGAGAGGGAGACAGTGTCTTACCGTAAGTCATGCAGCAAATAAATGGATTGTCAGTGGGACTGTGTGAACCCGTCTCTGTGCTGTGTGTGGTAGCCCTCTAGTACATTGGGATGTGCAGAATCTTTCCTTTTACATTCTCTCCCAGGGTGATTTGACTCCAGGAGCTCAAAGTCTTCAGCTTCACGAAGAAAAGGTGAAGGGGTGACTTGATCAGTCCGCATGTGCTGACCCAGGGACCAGTAGTTAACAATAGACCCTTCAGTCTAGTAGAGAGGGGTTGAACGTCATCCGGTGGCTGGAAACTGAGGCTAGACAAATTCACACTGGAATGAGGTGTAACCTTTTCACAGGGACTAATAAACCATTGGAACAATTCAGCAAGGGTCATGGTGGATTCTCTAGGACCGACAATATTTAAGTCTAAGTTGTGTTTTTTCTAATAGCTCTGGTCTTGGCATTGCTTCAGGGCAGTTCTCTGGCTTGGTACGCAGGGGGTTAGATTAGATGGTCAGAATGGTCCGTTCTGGCCTTTGAGTCTCAAACTGACTCAAGCGGGTTCTGCCTCTGGTGTCCTAGCTGGGTTGTGTAGATATGCAGAGATTTGGACCCAGTCAAAGGCATCGTTGGCCCGGGTGTTCTCCCTGGGGCCAGGATCAGTGGTACGCTGTAATTTTTAAATAGAAGTTATTAATTCTAGTAGGAGCTGATGTGACTCAGAGCCCTCCTGGTCTGTTCAGTAAAGTGAAAGGAGAGCTTTTTATCTTTAAAAACTGTTAAATTGGGTGATTAAAAGACAACTTCCATTTAATCATCAAAAGGCTGTCACTGGCCAGAGTGCAGGGTCAAGTGAGTCTGATTAGTGCCTGGCTCGAATATACAAGAGACGCTTTCAAGTTTGATAGACTGAGAGCTCACTGGGGAAGGCTGCAGAAGCCTGGCACGAAAGTCCAAGTTTTCCTGAGCCCTCAGCTCACCAGGCTGATGCAGGTGAGGTGTGTTGTTTTCGCGGCCAGCCATGCACAGGAGAGCGACGTGGCTAGCATCCCATCTGACTGTGCTTTAACTCCCCAGCTCTGTCAGATGCCTGTTTTCCAGCTGGGGGAACTGGTGGTGGCATTTTGGAGTGAGATCAAGCAGTGCTCAGACCTGTGATCTTTGGAGTTGTAGCTGAGCCACCTGCACCACCCACCTGCTGTGCCTCAAACTGGGGTACACATGAGAGCTCTGTTAACATGAGCCCAGATCCCTGGGGAAGACTGGAGCAGAGGCTGTGATACATCTAGGGGATGCCACAAATAACGTGAGCTGGTGGTTGAGTCAGAATGTCAAGTGCTACAACTGGGACGAGCCAGTTTAAGACTAAATAGGAGAGAACCAGCAGACTGGGTAAACCAGCGTTTTCCTCCCTGTGAAGCAGCAACAGCTGCAGGGATAACATCTCCCTTCCCTGTGGTTCATTTTCCTCTCTAGGATGCTTTTCCTGGGGAGATAGAGGAGTCAAAGCATGCAGTATGTCTTGTACCCTCTGGATCTGATCAGATCCTACAGCGATGCACTTCGCCTGGATGCCTGGCTAAGCACCGACTGAGTTTAGCTGTCCTGCCTACTCCCTGTTCTTAGCTGTGTCTCTTCAAGGCTTGGCTGGTCACTGGTGGTTGGCTGAAGTCAGTAATAATTAAGAAAACGTAACTCTGCAAAGCAGTTCCTTTCAGGGCTGTAGGCTTCTCTGCCTGACCTTACAGGAGGGGAGTGTTTTGAGAAGTTTGAGGAAAGCCCACACCCTTCTGCCTCCTGGGCAGCTGAAAAGAAGTTGCTGCAACACAGACCCGAGACACTGTGGGTCTCCTGAGTGGTGCACTGGAAAGCCTATGGACAAGGCCTCACGTCCTTGGGAGGCTTTACGAAGTGCGGTGACTTAGGAGAGATGACTGCTTGAAGCCTGCTGTGTGTTTTTCTATTTCAGGAGCACCCTAACCAAGATGGGCACCCCACTGAGACAGCAGCAAGGCTCCTCTGAACTGTTTGTTTCTAAATAGAGAAATTGGGGACTGGGGAACTGAGGCACAGACAGGTGAAGAGGCTTGCTCAGCAGGTCAGGGTGAAGTCTCTTGAATGCCAGTGTGGTACTCTGCCCACTGGGCCACTGTTCACCCTGGCTACAGATTACTGCTCACATCTAGCAGCGTTTGTGCCCCTGGGGAAGTGGGCTCTGGTTATTTAGGCTGTTCAGTATCCTGCCTGTCATTTCGCACGGCGCGTTACTTGCTGCTTTATTTCTCATGCTGCTTGAATAAATGAAATCTTCTGAAACTTGTTTTTGGGGGATTTGAGATGGGTTTTAGTCCCCACCCCTTCTGGCCCCTCTCCACTGTTCCCAACCTCCTCCACGTTAATACAGGGCAATGGAGGTGGGGAGAGTCTGCTGCTCAGCTCACGGGAGGCTGGAAATCGCCAAAGGGATGCTCATGTTCTGGGGCATAGCTTCTGCCACCTCCCCTCCCATCTTGTTTCGATGCCTGCGCAGGTTTGGGGGGCTTGGGGAGCTAGGTGTGAGCTCTTCAGAGCGCTCAGATAAAATGCAAATCTCGTTAAGATGGTAGACTTCCAATTACAGGGCTCCGGCAGGGAGTCTGTTTGAATAATGAAAGTGATTAAGATGTCGGTTCTGTTTTTGGTAGAAATGTTCGGCTCTGAAGTAGCTTAGTTTTCCATTTTTAATTGGACTCTGCTAATGAGGCTCTAACTACTCCTGGGTTCTAACGTGGCTGTGCTGAAATCTATTAGTACTCGGCTGTTCCTGTGATCTGTGCCGGACGGTGGCACTCCCGGGGAGAGGAGTTTGCTCTGGTTTCTCATTAGGTTGCTTGGGAAAGTGGCAGTTGTCATCCCCCATCCCCTTCTCCCCGCCCCGGTCTACTCTTTGCAGGGGATGAGGCGTTGAGATGATTAGGCGACTCTCAGCTTGGTGAGGAGCGTCAAATGTATCATCCTCGATTACCCCAGCAGGGGATGTTCCCCCACTCTCCCCGTCCTCACAGCCTTCAAAGGAGTAGACAGAAGGATAATGAGGACATCCACGGCTAAGGTTAGATGGGATATAAAGCACAAGGCACACAAACCGTCATGCTTCAGGGCTTCAGCCCGCTAATGATGGGGCAGGGTGAAAGGTTACTGCACAGCTGGCCACTCGAGGGATTTCCTGCAGCTGATGCTGGGTACAGTCAAACCCAGGACGGTGGACTGCATGGCTCATGGGTCTCGCCTTCTGCTGTTACTCAGCCCCGTGCTGAGCACTGTGCTTGCTGGCTCAGGTTGGTCCTCCAGTGTGAGGCTGAAAAGAAAATCTGTTTCAAGTGGCGCAGAATCTGTTGGGGACAAGCGGGAAGAGTGTGAGCATAGTGGCATGTAGGGCTATAGGTGCTGGTGGTGGGGGAATGGGGTTGGAAAAACTCTTCTGCATGGCTTTGTCCCTCTGTAAACCCCCACGTCTGGAGGTTTCCTTGTTTGATCTAGACCTGCCTGGAGCTCTGACGGTTTTCTTTGTTCTAGCAGTAGTTTCCCAGATAGGACCCTGGCAAAGGCAAACTCTTCTGGCACTTCATAGGGGAGGTTGCTTTCTTCGGCATGTAGTTTGCGCCCACATCTGGGACTGGCCAGCATCTGTTTCTTCTGACAGCTTCCTCTTTGGGCACAGCGAGAGGTGACGGGCAGCCTGCGGCAGGGTGGAATGAGCATCCATGGCGCTGGTAAATACCTGCTGTTCCAGGGTTGAGGAAGATCTCCCTCTAGGGACGAGGGTCTTCTGGTAGGGTGGCCGCATCATAGGTGAGCGCAGGTGGGTTGTTGGGCTGCCGTCAGGGCTGTGCGTGGTGCATAACAGACAAAAGTCAAGGCAAGATCTTTGCCATGAGCCGTTACTGAGCTTGCACAGGGAATATGAGTGAGGACAGAGGTGAGGGATGAGGGGAGCCCCGCGGGAATGTGGTACCTTGGGTTGGCTTATAAGCTTTTGTTCTGACATGCTAGTTTCTACTGGCTAATAAATGAAGCTATCGGAAAGTGCCCTTTGATGTTTCAAAGCCGGTTGGGTGGGCGCGAGTGCAAGGTTTTTGCTCACAAGGCACAGGCTGGTGTGTGCAAAACCCACCACTTCAGAGAGAGGCTGTAAAATGGGATATGGTTAAAAGTGCTATGTCCATTACCAAGGCCTGCTACTGAGTGAGGCGGGCCTGGAAAAAGTAGGCGTCCCAGCAGAGGGGTGGGAATCCAGATAATTTCCTTCACTGCTCCAGAAAGTGCTTTCCCAAGACAGAAGTTCCAAAGCTGGAAGCTTTGTGTAGCTGACTGTTGTTTCCAGGTAGACGAATGCTCTCTTTTGGTTCCTCCTTGAATCCAAGCATCTCACAGTGCTCTGCAAATGTCACGGGAGGTAGGGAGGTGCTAGCCACATGTTACAGGCCTAATGGACAGCAGACTTGCCCCAGGTCACTGGTGGGGACAGAATGCAGATTGGGGGGCTCCTAGCCCTAACCATTAGACCCCCTTAGTGCAACGGAGCTGATCCGGACTCCATGTGGCCATAAGTGACCCCTTCCTTTTCTCCAGGAGCCAGCAGTCTGGTGTGCTGCTTTCCCCTGTGTTGGCTGATGAACATAGTTGGTTTAGCCATGTCGTTCTTACGGTGAAGGAATTGCTCTCCTGGGACCCACTTTGGTTGGTTAGAGGTGTGCTTTTGAGCTCCTCAGAGCTGTTCATTGGGGCTTGGGAAGGCGCTCAGTGCTTTGCATGTTAACGTGTGGTGCAATGGCGTGTTTAACTACGTAGTTAGTCCCTGCTGTACAAGACCCCACACTTTTGTAGTCACAGGCCAAAGAAGGGGGATAATGGCTTACAGGTTATTGTGAAAAGCCACCTAGCCAGTGTGTCTGTCCATGGCTTCTGGTGTCTGGCAGTGTTTGAATTTAATCCACCCAGGCTCATCTTTTAAAGGTATTGTGCTGGCTTCCTTAGAGTGGTGGTTCTTGATCTGGTGGGGCATCAGGCTATTATGGGCGGCCATGAGTTGTCAGCCCCCACGCGCGCTGGTAAGGATGACGTGACACGTGGAGGGTCGTCACAGCCTGAAGTGTTCTCAAAAGGGGTCCCAACAGAAGTTGGAGAACCCATGCCTTAGAGGATGAGGAGTGAGAGGTGAGATCTGGAGTGCTCGTTTTGTGACCAGGTACACCAACAGGTGATGGGCTGTGTCTTTTCAATCATTTTCCAGCAAGTTGATTGGAGAGTGCAGGGATTGTCTGTCCGGTTTCACCCTCGGAGCAGTTGTCAGGGCAGTTCGTGCTCTTCTTGATGAAGTGCACCACGGGTTGTGACAGGCCCAGGTGGGATCCAGGGATCTTGAAAGTGATATCATGGGGGTGCTGGTCATCATAGCAGTGGGGCTGCATCTGTAGGTTTCCACCTGTTCTGGCAGGTCTGATGCCTCTTCCAGTTGGCAGGTACTGGTCAGTGGGGAGCTTGCTTCTGATTAAATGGGGGCCGGGAGGGGGGACTTGAAGGCCAGAAGAGGGGGATCAGGAACAATTTTTTTTGAAGATGTGGTCTCCGAGCCTGGGTTGTAATTATTCGGTACCCTGTGGATTCCACGTGTTGGTGGGTGGTGGGGGTTACAGCTAGGGGTAGTTGGTCAGAGGAGGTGTTCTGGCTGATGAATGATGATGTGTTTTTGTCTTGCTGCCTTCTGGGTATTCCTGCGTGATGCTGTTCCTGCTGCCACTGTGTCTTACCAGCATGCTTGCCCAGCTCCTCCCCAGGTGGCTGCTTTCCTCATTCTCCAGCACATCAACCCTTCTTTGAGGTCTGCTTGTCATCTTTCCTTGCACAATTCAATTTTTCATTCCTTTTGCCTTTCCCATAGTCTTCTGACACCCCTGTTTCTGTGCTTCCCATCCACCTTCATGTTTCCAGCCCCAGCATTTTACCATTCCATACACCAGGGCTTCTCTCCTGTGCTACCAGCTTTCCTTAATCGATCCCCTTTGCACGAAGAGACGCCCAGGACCTGGTACCTCCTGCCATGGAGACGTTGATTCCCAGCGCACAGGTGCCCCCCCACAACCAAACCCTTCCTGTCGCTTGTCATTCCAGCAGTGTATTTCACCAAATCCCTTCGCTCCTGTCTAAAGCGGCTGCTGTAGTGAATTAAGGTTCTTTGAATTCTTCAGATAAGGATGTTTCTTGGCTGCTAGGCTGGCAGAATTCCAGGGAAGCACATTAACCGTCCATCCCCTTTGATTTGGATCATTTTGCTAGGAGAGAGAGTCCTTTAGAGAGCCAGGAGGCAGGGAAAGGAGGCCCCACCCTGCCCTACAGCAGCCTGGTAAGTGTACCGTGTGGTAATCGGCCCACTTTGATTGTCATTGACTTGACACTAACCAGCGTCCAGAGTATTTGGGAGGTAGAAAGGGTAAGTGCTGCTGCTTTCAGCCCTCTTCAGTTCTTTTACTCTAACCCAGGGGTGTCAGACGTGTGGCCCACAAACCTCTTCCGTCCAGCCCGTGACTGCACACAGAGGGGCTGTGGCCTTGCACATCCAGCGCTCCACAATGCTGTCCTGACATCAGAGTGCTGGGAATTGAGACTTTGCTCTGCGATGTTTGTCCTGTCTGGGAGTGGGGGTACAGTTTCTCACATGCAGCGCTCTGCAATGCTGCGAGAGTGCCGTACTATTTCGATTTATGGTATGTATGGTCCACTTGAAGTACATCAAGTCAAATCTGGCCTGCCCTAGCGCATGAGTTTGACAGCCCGCTCTGACTCTCCTTTGAGGCCATTAGTGAGCCTATTAGCTGCTCCCTGTAGGTGCTCTGCTGGAGAGCTAGGGCCTATTTGCAGCCATGCATAGCCAGGCAAGCCAGCGGTTTTTAATGAGCATGTGATTGGCTGAAGTGTACATCTCGCTAGCATTCAGGTGTGAAGGTCAGATGAGCAGAGGAGTGGCAGTGCTGTCACATAAGTGATCCATCCAGCCTCTGCCAGAGGCCTGCACCAGCTCTTTCAAGGGGATGTGGCTTGGGGTAACAGCTCCTAGGGAAACCTGACCCCCATTAGCGAGAGGTGGCTTCACGCCTGGAACCACGTGGGTATATAGTCTTCCAGAGTGTGTGGGTGTTTTTAATCTCCTTTCTGTTGTAACTCTGGATGTTCTTGTTACCACCATAAATGCTTTAATCTTTTGTATAGCCTGTTCCTTGACGAGGCTTGAAAGGAGCTTGTTTCAAACTGTTCTCTAGGGGAGGGACGAAGCAGAAGGGCAATAGTGGAAATGTTTAATCAGACCCATTAGTAGTTGGCTGTCTGCAGCCATGGCTGGGATTCCAGACCGCTTCCACCTGAGACCTGCAGCTTCATGGTGCTGTGTTAAGTGTGGCTTGATCGATTTGCTATAGATTGTTTCTGTCTGATTTATCCTGCTGCGAGGTCTGTGGGGCAATCAGTGCATTAATCGTGGCTTGTAATTATGTCAGTGTGAAATGCAATTGATACCCTGTGTACTGTGGTCTGAGGAGGGGACCCAGAGGGATGCGTTGATTGAACCAATGAGACCAGGTGTGGAGTAAGCAGACTGAGAGTCTCTGCAGGCACATCAGGCTCGCAGCTTGACCCAAAAGTATTTGATCCTGTTTATGCAGAGGCCGGGGCAGGCTGGTTGTAGTGGGCATGCGTCTTGCTCTTACTTCTGTAGCGCGTGCCTAGGGCTCAGGCTTGTATTGAAGTTCAAAGCCTGCCCAGCCCAGTGCTGCCATGCTCCTTTTATCCAGAGCATGTGAAGCATGTGTCGTCTTGGAGCCAAGTGCTGAGCACTTTGTGGGCAGTTGTCAGGGTCAGTGTGCTGGAAGAGAGTGCAGGCATCCAAACAGGGCCCAGAGGTAACAGCTGGCACTTGCTAGCTTGGTAGGTACAGAAAGGAAAACGGTGCAGTCAGTCAGCGCTTTGTCCCCAGAGAAGCTGACTTGAGCACGGTCATCCGAAGACTCTGTGCGTGTGAGCTCTGTGACAGTTTAGGTGTCGCGACCTGAGGTGCGGCCCTCCTAGCAGAGGTGTGCTGAGGATGCACTTAGCGGCTGGACAAGTCAGGCTAGTAAAGATGGGTCCCGCCGTTGTCTCCCAAGGGGCTTGGGAGACTAGGGCTCAATTACTGGCTTTCTCTCACTTCCGTAGGACTTCAGACCAGTCACTTAACTGCTTTGTGCCTCAGTTTCCCTTTATACAATGGGGATGAGCATTGCCTGCTGCACGTGGGGGGGTTCTGAGGATATGTACTTTAGATGGGGTGCCTAGTTATACTACAGAACAGGGGGAATCCAATACCTTAGCTACATACAGCAGTGATGTTTGTGGTTGCGGGAGAATCGTCCCCCAGACCTGTGTGAAAAGCCTCTAACACAAAATGCACTCACGGGAGTTTGTGCAGGCCAAAGTAACGCAGTGTATTTTGCAGAGCCACCTCATCCTCTCTTGTCTTCACCAGGTTGTGTGGGAAGTGCTCATTATACCAAGAGGAGCACACGCTCATGTTTGCAGTGGCAGATCTGTTTGTCTTCCATAATGGATTTCCTGCTGAGCCTCTAGCAGAGTGCATGGAGTTTGCTGGCAGAGCTGAGTGGGAGGCTCGGGGGAGCCTGGGGGCACAAGACATGGTACGCTGTTCACAAACTGTCTTGGCGTCCATCTTCTGTCTTCAGGCTTTCACTGCAGTCAGGCGCAACCCGAAATGATTGAGTTTTCTTGCGGTTCCAGTCCAGCAAGCTGCTGCCCTAAGACCATGTCAGATAGCTGTTTGCAGGAGGTCTCTGCCTCCCTCACTCTGCATCTCCTGAGGACTTGTCCCCTTCTTAGAGGTAGCTCTGGCTTCCCCAAAAAGTGTTTGGATCAAAGCATAGCTGCAGTGCAACATCTGGCCCCCCCTCCCCAATTTCCTGCCACTTGGTTTGCTCCCATCTTTTTAGTTCCCTTGGCCTGCTTTGTGAGGAAACTGAGGTCTAGGGTGAAGAGCAGACTTGCTCTTTGTTGTACTGTGACCTTAGGCGAGTCTCTTCACTCTGCATCAGTTTCTCCAGAGCGTGAGGATCCTGGCCGCTTACAGTCACACCCCGTGGCTCTGTGGGTGTTCAGAGTGCACCATCCTTTAAGATCTGCAAAGGATGGGTTGATGGCTGCACATCCCTCCCTGAGCAACCTTGCCTGTACTTTACTTGTGGTGTCGCAGTGTGGGGCTTAATTGCTGAATGTGCGCTTGGTGTAAGGGCTCTTTGCCCTTGGAGCTTAGGTAGCAAAGGTCAGACTGAAATGTTTAGTGACCTGGAGATGGAAATAAGTTGTAAGTGGAAAGTGAAGGTGCATTGCCAAGGGGGGAACCGAGATCCTGAGGCACAAAAAAACATTTGAGAGCACCTGGGAAGAAACTGGTTCCTGGGATGGATCTGGGTGGAAAACTATGGCAAGGATGTGCTGGCAGAGCAGGTGGAGGAGCAAATCTTGACTAAAGCGGGAGCAAGTGTGGATTCAGGCTGTGGAGCAGGCCATGCATGACTAAGGAGCAGGAATCCTCTGAGGATATTCTGCCAGCAGAGATTAGGGGCTGGCAGGGGATGCAGTAAGTTTAGATTTTCAGGAGCATGTTTGACGAGGGTCCCCATTAGAGGTTAATGGCTGAGAACGCAGGGCTGGGAAGAGGAGGAGAGATGGGCAGGGTGGAGAACTGATCTGAAAGGAGCCCAGAATGGGCTGTGTCCCCAGCAATGTGAAATGGAGCTTTTAAAGAAGGTGCTGTGAGTTCAGGGAGTCAGTGACGGTCAGTAACCAGGGCAGAGCTATTTGGAGTGAGCTGCTGGGAAGGCTGGAAGTTGGCGCTGGAGATGAGTTGGGGACACATGTTTTCAAAGGAGGGGATGGAGGGAGCTAAAGAGCAGAAAATCTGGGTTGAGATCTAATGAAAAGCAGCTGTGTGGCCTTTCCCACTGTGGAAACATCTCTCCCATGGAGCGGACGCAGCATCCACAGGGAGATAGGTGACTGTCAGCATTCGGACCAAGCCGGTGACCTGGGCCTGGGCTTTGGGGCTTGGAATGGAGATGACAGTGGTCAGTTCAGTGTTCCTCAGAAAGGCTGATGTTTTCAGGCTGAAGTGTCTCTGGGAAAGGCAACATTTGCTGATGCTGCCACCTTTAAAATCATCACATACCCTTTGTCAGGGTATGTGTGCATTATGCTAGTCTCTGGGCACAGCTCACCAAACTGATGTGCTGTCCCTTCAGTGGCTGAGGGAGTTTGTGGATCTTGGTTGCTCCTGTGCTTTGTGTGGCTCAGAGTTCAGTCCCTCTGGAGCTGTAATGCAGCGGGTTATACGTACAGGGTAACGGTGTTCAGTGATCTGTGGTGTGTAGATGGTTAGATGATGGCCTGGTTTCCCTTCAGCCGGAAATGCTGACTTGCCAAGTAGCCAAGTGGTGGTTGTGCAACAGCGAAGCCCGCAGCTGTGCAGAAGAACTTTAGCGGCAAAGGGAATTCAAGGAACTTGCAGACCCCCTTTGTAGCTAGAAGTGCAGTAACGTCATCTCTGATACTTTACTAGGAGTGCAGCCACTTGTGCTCCTCTGTGGCCTCCTGCATGCAGCTGCGGTGCATCTGAGTCTGACTCTGGATTTTAGACCTAGAGACACCATGGGGGGAAAATTCTGACACATCTCCTGTATGCCCGCCTCTCTTCGTGCAGCCTAATGTCCTGAGTGGTTGGCTCCCCTGAAAGTTATTTCAGTTGTCTTGCTGCTTAAGTTTGACTTTCATTGTGAATCATCTATTCTCATGTGTCCCTTTTGAGTTGATGTTATGCTAATTACTTAACAAATAACACACTCCCTAATTAGTTCATGTGTAATAGGGATTGCTACCCACCTGCAGTCCAGCCTCCCAAGTGAGAAAAGCAAAGAGTGAGCCATGGCTCAAACCCTTACAGCAGGGAGGTGTAGTCTTCCAAATGCTGGTGGCATCTCCGGTAAGTGGGGCTGTGATGAGCAGACCTCAGTTAGCAGAAGCCACAGTCTCTTGCCATGCTGCAGATTGGGTGAGCTCGTGGAGAGCATTGCGAGCAGTGAACCTGGCCTGGCTGTGAACTAATCTTTGTCATGTCGTTTCTGGAATTCCAGGAGTCCTGGATAAAAAGCCCGTGCGTTTCCTCTGAGAGGAGATGATCTGGCCAGACGGAGCGTTCCTTCCGTGGTGCTTTGGCCAGGTGTCCTCTGAGAAGAAACAAAGGTGTGTGCAAGACCGACCCCTCACCAAAGGCTTTCAAGTGGCAGTTGTGGGGTAAGAGGGAAGGTCATCTGCTGGAACAGTCACTGGTTAAAAGGCAGGAAGTAAAGGGTAGAAAAGGTCAGTTCTCACAGTGGAGAGAGAAATAACAGGGTCCTCCCAGTGTCCACACTTGGACCCGTTGCTCTTCAGCATACTGAAATGATCAGGAAAAGGGGGTGAGCACTGACAGTGAGGTGGCAGTTTGCAGAAGATACAGAACTAGTCCAGACAGTTAAGTCCAAAGCAGACTGTGAAGCGTTCCAAGGGAATCTCTCAGAGCTGGGTGGCTGGGCAAGGAAATGACACACGCAAATCAGTTTTGATCAGTGCAGCATAATGCACATTGGAAACGTTCCAACTATACAGACAAAATAATGGGGTCTAAATAAGCTGCCACTGCTCGTGAGAGACATCTTGGCGTCATTGTGGATAACTTTTTGAAAACATCCAGTCAATGTGCAGCAGCAGTCGGAAAAGCTAACAACGGTTGTAACCATTAGGAAAGGGGTGGCTAATGAGACAGCAAATACATTGCCCCTTCATAAATCCATGTATGCCCGTGTCTTCGATGCTGTATGCCGTTCTGGTTGCTTTGTCAATCAAAATATACATTAGAATTGGAAAAAGTACAGAGAAGGGCAACAAAAATTTGTGACATGGAACAGCTTCCCTATGAAGACAGATGAAAAATGGGACTTCTGAGCATATAAAAAGAGGTGATGAAGGGGATGCATGACGGGCCTATAAAATTGTGGCTGGTGGTGAAAGTGAGCAAGGAAGTGTTTGATTTACCCCTACGTATAACACAAGAACTGGGAGTTGCCCAATGAAATTCCTAGGCAGCAAGTTTAAAACAGAATGAGGTGCTTCACCCAGGGCCCAGTCATCCTGTGGTGCTTGTTGCAAAGGCCAAAAGCATAACTGGGTTTTAAAAAGAGCTGAGGAGGACAGGTCCGTCAATGGCCGTCAGCCAAGGTGGCTGGGGCACAACTCCACGCCCTGTGCTCCTACATCTCTTGAATGCTAAAACTGGATGACGGGGTGGATCACTTGATAATTGCCCTGTCTGTCCAGTCCCTCTGGCTGCGGTTGGAAGTCAGGATCCTGGGCTAGATAGACCGACCGTCGGTTGGACCAGCACAGCCATTATCATATTGTTACGAAGTTTGTTGGGTTAGCTGCAGGCTGCCTTAGAATCAGGGCGGGCAGGGTTACGCTGTCACTTGGGCATCACTGCCTGTCACCATAAGTCTGGCAACCGCGGCCAGCCTCTGCGTAGTCAGCATGCCCTTTCCGTGTCTCTGCAGGGACTTCACTGTCTGTAATGAAGGGGCAAAGAACCTCAGTGCATCGGAGAGACTTGACATGGCATCTGGCTTCTTTGATCAGTCTTTACCTCTATGGGGAAAGTGAAAATATCACTCTCCTTTGGGTAACCTAAGTCTGAAGATTATGGGCATGTGGCTGAAGGTGGAGAATTCCCCAGAAATTCGGATGAAGGGGTAT
Organism: Podocnemis expansa; assembly: GCA_007922195.1. Lineage (NCBI taxonomy): Eukaryota > Metazoa > Chordata > Testudines > Podocnemididae > Podocnemis > Podocnemis expansa. The sequence goes on from ML682152.1 coordinate 989,372, forward strand.
TGCTCCGCTTCAGTCCCCTTTCCTAAGACGAAGGGCATCCTTCACTATCTATCTGCAGTGGATGCACCTAGTCTGGAAGAAGGAACAGGGGTGTCTTTCAGGCTGCACCTGGGGGCCAGACTGAACGTGGCTCACGATAATGCACAGATGAAATGAACACAGGGCTATTCTGAGACGACTCCTCTCACTATAGGGTACGCTGTCTTCCCTGAGAACCTCCGTCTCATTTTGGGCCTCGGATGCATTTTAGTCCCGAGTTGTCACTGGGCGGGTGTGTGCGTATGCTTGTATCCTGTTGGCAGAGGGGGCTCCTTTATACCGTGTGCTTGCTGCCGTTAGGGGGGCAGGAAAGGAGAAGGGGGAAAGTACATGGGCAGTTAGATACGATAGAGAGGGCTGTGCAATAAAAAGCAGGGGGAAGGAAAGGGGAGCACATCTTAAATTTTCACCAGCATCTTGTGGTTAGCAAACCACTTTCTCTGGGTGAAAGAAGTCGATGGAGAGATGAGGTGGAAAAGAGCTCACTCTCTTCGCTTGCAGGCCATAGCAGGGCAGTGTCCCTAGGTGCCCATCCAGTGAGGTTGCGCCTCCCACCCTTTATTTGCCATGTGGTCACCTTGTGCAGCTGTTTGATAGTGACATGGTCGGGTAAATGCAGGAATCTGTGGATCTGGACGTCCAGGACCATGGGCGCTCTGAAGTCTCTGCTCCAGTGATGTCTGTGTAGTCTCTTCATGTTTATGGTGAAGCTATGCCTATGAACCTCTGCCTAATTGACTTGTGTTAATCTTAATTGGATCAATGTCCCTTCCTGCCTTTGAAAGGAGCATGAACTGGGGGTGTTTGGCTGGGGGACACAACGCTAAGACCATGTCTGTGTGGATGGAGCTATGGTGGGGTTGATACAGCTGCACGTTGTTGGTGTCTGGTGAAGAACTGGATTATTAGGGCTGGAAGGGAGCTCATGAGGTCTGGCAATGGAGGAGAGCTCTCCTCTTGGTATAATAAAATCATGAGCCATGATATCTGTGCTTGTGGGAGAACCTCTCCTGCTGACATAGCGCAGTCCTCCCTGGCACTTCTGTGAGTGTAAATTATGTCCCTGAGGGTAGCAGGTTTTTCCCATACCCCAGAGTGGTGTAAGCTGTACAGACAGGTGGTAGCATACGTGTGGCCTAAACGCTTAAGCCAGGGTCTGAAACTCAAATCACCACAAGAGCTGCATGAGGACTAGTATGTTAGTCTGAGGGCTGTACCACTGAAACTTTTTCTTACAAAATTATTGCAAATATTGTTAACAATAGTGTCATTGCGGGCCGCAAGAAATAGCTTTAGGGGTCACATGCAGCCTTTGGGCTGCATGTTTGAGACCCCTGACTTAAACTTTCAGGAGAGGTTTTGTGTCAGACTAGCGCCTGTCTTTCCAGGAGCTGTATTTCCAGTAGAAGCTCTGTTACAAACACTTTGGGGATGGAAGTTGGTTGTAACTCTGACTGCAACGTTACGGTGGGGCTTCCAGAAGTTTACAGCTGAACATAATGTAGCACAGCTAAGAGACTTTATTATGCAGAAGAAAAGTACTGTTTGCAGCCATCTCCCTTAAGTTTAAGCACTGGAATGGGTTACTGGGGAGGTGGGGGACTCTCCATCTTGAGAGGTTTTTAAGGCCCAGCTTGACAGAGGCCTGGCTGGGAAGTATTTGGGGTTGGACTAGAATGATCTCTTGTGATCCCTTCCTCATCTTCTCGAATTCTAAATTTACAAAGCACAGAGTTTCCTTACTTTCTCACATTTCTTTAAACTTGCTCTTCATTTTTTAGGAGCTTGTTTAAATGGTCGTTTGCCACATTTGATTTCAGTCTCTGCTGCTGCCTGATTGCGAATGTCTGGTCTAAAGGAGGCATGCGACTGAGGTTGCATGCCTTGCAGCAGTGGGAAACCCATCATCACTGCAGCACATGTATACACCAAAGCACTGCAGCTGTGATTTCCATAACGTATGTGTGTCCTGCATTGCTGGAGAGTGTTTTTCATCATGGTAGCCGGTCCAGGTGGACGGAAGAACTTGCCTTGTAGGAGAGCTGCAACTCTGCTGTAGGCTCGACTTGTACTCCAGGGGTGTGAGGTGTTTCATAGCTTGATTGTTCTGAAGTTTAATTGTAAGCCAGGCAACAGGTTTGCAGCGATTTCTAATAGAGGCTGTCCCCCTTGTATTCAGCCTGACATCCAACTGCCAGGGAAGACCCAGCAGCTGCCGCATGCTGAAGGAGATGTGGGACATTAGCAGCTAAGAGCTCTGGGCTGCTGGCACAGCCATTCATGCCCCTTGGGCAGGGATGGTCTGTGTCTGCCATGTCCTGAATGGCCCAAGGAACTGTCAGTGTGAAGTGCCAGGGGGCATTTGGTGCTGGGGGCACTCTAGGGACAATGTGCTGAAATCCCCAGGAAAGGGGGAATCTTCTGTTGTGGAGAAGTGGGAACCCTCCGCTAGATTAGTCAGGGAAGACACGGGTGTTGATCCTCTATCTTTTCTATTTGGGTGATGGGACACAGGTGGGTGATATGAGGTAGAGCCACTAGGGGCAGGGGGGTCGTGTTTAGGGAGCCTGTACCTGGGACCCCCCCGCTGGTCACACTGGATTCAGCTGGTTGGGCCAGGGGGCGGAGAGGGGGGGCAGAGCGAGGAGGGGAACAAAGGACCAAGGGGAAGGAGGGTTGGAGGGAAATGGAGGGTCCAAGAGACAGGACCCTGCCCTGGGGTGTAGCCCTAATCCCCTGGGGGTTTCACTTCTGGTTGTTCTGATGATGCTGATACCAACTGTCCTTGCTGCTGTATGAACTGGTGTGCTACTAAACCCTCTGATTGCCACACTGGCTGAGAGTTGCTGCTGATTGGGACGGCTGGGACCCTCCTGGAGGGAGGAAACCCCCTCCACGGGAGACCAGACAGAGCAAGGATCTGACCCTCTGAGCCTGGAGTTGGGGGCTGGCTGCACGGAGCGTGGAGACCCAGGTGCTGGACGGGAGGAGACTCCACCGTAGCAGAGTCCTGACTGGCTGTGGACAGAGGGGATCCAGGAGGCTTGTCTGGGGTCTCCATCACATCTGTGCATAGTGGTGGTCCCTCCAGGTCACTGAGAGATTGTGAACCATGCAGAAGAGCAAATCTGAAAGGTCTGTGGGGCCTGGAGACTCTGGCCAGGTATCTTCTGTACTTGAGCCAAAGCCAAGATGGGAAGAGTCAGATGCTCTGTCTGGAATTGAGGCTCTGCTCCACTCCTGCAGCCCATGCATGTTGTTCCCATGGCTCAGAGCGCTGTGATTTCTGCTCCATGGCCTATTCTTCAGAAATTGCTCTGGGGCATTCACCTCACTGCTGCATTCCTGCTTCAATCCTTCCCCGTTTCCCTCTGTGTCGCAGGGCATCACCCATGTGCAGCCCAGAACCCCATCTTCCCCCCTGCTCATGGGCTATCTGCTGCCTCCTGAGACCTGCACTGTGGGGAAGCAGCTCCATTCTGCTAACGAGATTCACCTTAGAAAGGTGGCTAGCTCCTCCAGCTCCCATCCGAGGGGGCGTGTGCCATGCTAAGGCCTTTGGGTGCTGCTGTAAGGCAGTCAAGATTGACCTTCTCACACTGGGTGCTCCTTGAGTAAGACACGGAGTCTCATGGCACTTCTAAAGACTAACGCATGTGTTTATTGCATGAGCTTTTGTGGGAGAAAATCCCACTTCATCAGGCACTTCAGGATGCCCTGTCAGTCACCCTAGGCTAGCCAGGCAGAGGGTGAGGTGTGGCATGCTGTCTTTGGTTGCGCTTCCCACCGCTGTTAGTAAATCTTCGTGTTCTCCTGCCCTTTCCTGTGAGTCTGAGATGCACCGTGTGCACCCAATGGCCTGTTCCTCCACTAATACCCCGTGGTGGCTTGTTCTTATGATTGTGATGGACCGAGCTTGGTGGTTTTGAATGACTCCTCCCACATACACGATAATGCAGTTCACTTGGTTCATGGTGATTTGTATCTGGAGTTCCCTTTACGTTTGACAGGGGAAAGTTGATTTAAAAGGGCTGGTGACCTGGAGAGCAGTGGTTTTTATTACAGGCGATCAAAGTGTGAAGACAAAGGATTTTGAGGGGTGCACAGCTGGTTAGGAGTAGCACTGTGCTGCAGTATTTACCTGCATTGATGCAGGCCAGCATGCAAGCTGGGTCCCTGTGCCGCCAGCTGAGAAGCGAGGCGGCCCCTTGGAGGCTCCCACTGGCTGCAGAGAAGGGTGTCTTTAGGCAGCTGGTGAGGTGAAAGCATTTTCTATTTAAAACTCTGTTGTAGGTTACAATCCTTCGTGGCAGATATGGGTTGTTAAGTTTGCTGAAAATAGACTTTAATTGGCTACTGTACAGTGTAATGATTTTAATTTGACAAGAGAGCCATAATTCAATCAGCCTATTAGGTATTTAAAGTTGCACGCGTGTTGTTTGAAGAGGAAGGAGGGGGTGGAAGAAATCCCAAGTCCTGGCACTTAATACCTCTTTGCAGAGGTGGGTTAGACGGTCTGTGTCTCTGGGAGCTGTCTGCTTTCTTAAAGCTTTCCACCTTAGGTAGCTCTGGCCTCGACCCACTTTCCAGATGTTGCAGATTAGTTTCAAATAAAAAGCCCACTGTTTTTCCGGTTCCTGGGCCTGTCTCCTACTGACGGCCTGCTAGGAAACAATAGGTTTCTATTGATTTCTCATTTACAGTACTCTCTCTCTGCCTCCCTGCAGTGAGGCCTTAAGAATTCCCACCCCCCCAACTACAATAGAAAATAAACCTTTTGACCCTTCCAGCTAATACAATTTTATCCCTCTCACTGTGCACCTTAAATTAAATGTAGCTTTTATTTTTTACAGCAGGTAGCTGCTTTTTTCCATGCCAGCTGGGGGAAAACCCCTGTGCAAGTGTGTGTGAAGCACATCGGTGTGTGGGGATTATGTCATCTCCATCTGAGCCTTGCAGGAGAACTGGGCGGTTTGTGGTGGGTCCCTTTTACAATTCAATATCCAGAGATGTGGGTAGAATTCCCATAAGGCTGCAAGCCAGATGTGTCCGCAGTTACAGAAATGAAGTCTGACAGCTGTTGCCTAACCTCTCTAATTTCCTCTCCTTTCCTTCAGCCTTTTCAGAGCTCTGAAGCTTTATTAGAGATGAACAATCGTTACCCGAAGGGGACAGGGGCTTCCTGTGAGTGACGCGTCTGTGGCCCAGTGGCATCACGTGGCAAGCCAACAGACATTGGAGTGGGATCAGCAGTTCTGAGTTCCTCCTAACAGAAGTGGTGTGAACAGACAGTGTGGTGGTAGTGGGTACGGTCCAAGAGGATTGATTATGTGGGCTGCACAGTGTATCTTGTCTATAGTTCTCTTGGCTCTTACCCAGAATACACGGGGCCCCCAGAATTGTTCTCTGTTTGAAGAGCTGTTTCTCTGCTTCGTCCCCCAGAGAGGTGGGGGCTTTAGGGGTAGGTGAAGGCATGTGTGGGTTTTGTGCCGCCCATGAAGTTCCTTTGACATCCCCCCATAAGTTTTTGGTGTGGGACCTACAGCAGATCCATGTTCAGCAGAAAGAGCCAGTGGCTAGGAGCTCCTTTCACAGGGATGTAATAAAATGGGCCCGGCTGTTGGTTGTTTGTTATTTGTCGAGTGTTTTGTTTAAATAACGTCTGGCCCTTGGTAACCGATTTAGAAGGTTGCATGGTTGAGGATAGATTTGGGTAATGTCTGTTGCTGTCCTGGCTTGCCTGACATCTCATCAGAGATGGACACCATTATGATGCCCTAAGTCTATCCCCAGGCTGGGAAAAGTTGCTGACCTTGAAGATGCCGTGTCCCCAAGGCTTGGTATGTTGGAAAAGCAGAAATGGAGATGAGGAAGGCGAGACGTAACCTTCAATGAACTGGAATGTCAGGGCAGCTTTCTGGGAAGCTACTGCCATTCAAGCACTTTTGGAGTAAAAAGTAATTTAAAAAAGCAATATCTTTATATGTGAATATAATTGCTAGATGTTTGATAGTCACAGAATTTAGTTAGCAGCCTTGCTGGTATATTGATTTTTAATGTTTATTTGCAGAACCTCAAATGTGTGTCCAAATTCTTGAATGGCTTCCCAGAATGATCCGCTGTGCATTTCCCTCTGATATGAAATATCATTTTTACAGGCTAGCAAAACGGTATTTAATGGTGGCTGACAGGATAGTGTTTAAGGGCAATATGTACTGGACACTTAAATGTTTCTATTATCCCACTCTTGGCACAGATCATTGAATTTTAGTTGTTTTGGGCATTACAAAAGGCTTGCATGTGGGGTTTATAGACACCCTGCAAAGGCTGGGCTACTGGGTCCCATGATTCATTTCTTTACTCTGCCTTGTGCTCTGGTGTGCGCTAATTGGACTTTTCTATCTCATCATGTGAAACTCTTAGGAGATCTGCATTTGGCTGAAATGGGGAAGGAGGCACTCTGCATGCAGTTAGATGGTTATTGGTTCTGATGAATACACGATGACTCCCTCCCTGCGTGCAAACCCGATCACAGTACCGCTCTGATGGGAGCGGCGTGTGTGCCTGTGTAGTTACATAATAAGACAGGCTTGGCCCCTCATCCAGGCTTGGCTGAAGATAGCTGCTGATCTCAGATCTGAGTATAAATTGAATGGAGGCTTGCATGGCTCTGGAGGTAATTTTCTTTTAAGGCAAAAGTTTAATTTTGTCTTTTTCCATGGAGGCTACAGCGGTTTTTGAGAAGAGGCTCTTAATCATTTCACTTCCAATTCCAGATAGGCTTTCTTCTTCTCACTGCAATTAAAATATGTTTTAAAGAATTCAGTTGCTGATCCAGTGACAGGAGTGATAGCTTGTCCCACTAGATGGTTGCTCAGTGGAAAGTTTGCTACAATCACTTTCTTAGTGTGGGCCGATACTTGGCAACGCGAAGGTGCCAGCAGCTGCGGTCAAGGATCAGGTCCGTTGTGCTGTGCTGCTGTAGAGATGAGTAAGAAAGCGGCCGCATGGGGAGTCGTTTCTTGGAATAATGACTCCCTAGAAGCACATCTTGTTTCGGCACCTCCCGTGCCTGACTGTAGTCACCTGCAAAGCAGATGAAAGCTGCGACAATCTCCCTGCTTGCATTTTTCCTAACTTAACTGGGATTATTTGATAATTAATGGATGAGAGACTTCATCTGCTCTCTTCCCCTTTCACCTTGATTGGTGCTGGCATCTTGGAGCCTCAGGCTGTGCTGATGTTGGCGCGATGGGAGGTTTAGAGCTTATGTTTCCATTTCTTAATGTCCACACGAGATCACGCTGCTTTTCTTCCTCCTTCTCAAATCTTGTGCTTAGTGGGAAGGAGAGTGTAACAGCCTGTGCCAGACACACTTAAGTAAGCAATACATTTGGAGGCGGTTCATGAGGATCAATTAGTATTTACGGAGTGCTTTAAATAAGTTGCGTGCTAGGCAAGGGTCTAAGGTATGTTTACCTTGAAACATTAAACTGTGAATTTGTTTGTTTCATAAAGACCCTTGGTCAGCAAGGGCTTTTCAGACTTATTGCAGGCTTCTTTCAAAGGGAAGCAGTTGAAAATCTTTTTCAGTTAGGTAGCTGGAGCCTGCACTCTGATTCTTCTGTTTCTTCTTCACGTGAGCTGGTGCCTACAATGACATGGTCCTTGTAGGAGAAAGAAATGGCCCAGCTCTGTGTTGAGCTGAAGGCAGGGCTTGAAACCTCAGGCTCAGGTGCATGAAGGTGTATAGCTGGCAAGTGGTAGGACGGGCTCTGGGCCGGGAATTCAGGAGCCTGTTCATTTCCTGACTTAATCACACTTCCTGTGTGGTGAGGATCAAATTGTTTAATCTACCCTGTGCCCCTTCTCTCTGTAAAACAGGGACATTACTTTCCTAGGTCCCCGGCTAAAATCCATGAGTTGGAGATGCTTTGAGGGATGTAGGTATCTGAGTGGTGACAGATAAACACCTGACCAAACTGGGCAGGTAAGTGGAATGGGAGTCCGTTGCGTGTGGAAAAATGGAATACTTTTGAAACAAGTGTCTGCACAGAAATGGTCGCTGATCCGATGTCTTAACTGGATCATTATGAGGTGAAGTGGAAAATTTCAGCTGCAACATGTGAGGGATTGGTAACACGCACTCTGGCTTCTGGACCTAGAGTCAGGCAAGGGAGCAGCTAGCATAAAAAAAGTTTAGCTTTGACTCGTGGCTCCTTCGAAATGGGGATGATCTCTGGTCCAGTAATGTGCCCTTCCGGAGCAGGATGTCAGGTGGGCTCGGTGCAATAAACTAGAAAGATGCGGCAGGAAGTGTTGGCATTATTTGCTACCATTCTATAAGCTTTCCATTTTTAAGTGTCTGAAGTGGGATTTTATCACATGAGCTTTTGTGGGAGAAATTTAAGTGTTTAAAAGTGCCACTAGATTTATGGTTTGTTTTGCTGAACTAGGCCAGCGTGGCTCCCCCTTTGGAACGGGGCATTAATTCTGTATTCCATGTTTGGAAACTCCCAGGTAGTGCAGGCTTCTATGAACGTACAAACTGTCCCCATGATCTTGCCATGAGCCTGGAATGCATCAGTTGGAAGAGATGGAGGAGGAGAAGGAAATCAGAAAAAGCTGGATAGATCATCAGGCTCAGTGCGTAGGGCTTAGTGTCTAGTTGGCAACTGGTAATTAGTGGAGTGCACCAGGGGTTGATCCTGGGGCCGGTTTTTCTCAGTGTCTTCATTAATAATCGGGATGATGGGATAGATTGCGTGCTTAATAGATTTGTGGATGACACCAAGCCAGGGGGAAATGGTAAAAACCCTGGAAAGCAGGGATAGGATTCAAGGAGACCTAGACATATTGGAGCTTTGGGCCAAATGAAATCTCATGAGGTTCAACAAGGATAAATGCAAAGTCCTGCACTTAGGATGGAAAAATCCCGTGTACTTCTACAGGCTGGGGAAGGATCAGCTAAGTAGCAGCACTGTAGAAGAGGACTTTGGGGTTATGATGGATAGGAAGCTGGATATGAGTCAACAGTGTGCTGTTGTTGCCAAGAAGGCCAATGGTGTATTGGGTTGCATCAGATGGAGGGATAGGATTATTCCCATCTATTTGGTGCTGGTGAGGCCGCATCTGGAGTACTGTGATCAGTTTTGGGCTCCCCACTATGCAAAAGGTTGTGGACAAATTGGAAAGAGTCCAGCAGAGGGCAAGGAAAATGGTTAGGGCAGGGGTCTTAAACTTGTGGCCCCTAAAGCTGTTTCCTGCAGCCTGAGACGAGACGATTGTTACTGCTGTTTGCAATATTGTTCTATGAAAAGCTTTCAGTGGTGCAGCCCTCAGGCTGACATACTAGTCTCTCATGTGGCCCTCATGGTGTTTGAGTTTGAGACCCCTGGATTAGGGTTTTGGGGCACATGACTTACGAGGAGAGACTGAAGGGTTACTTGGTCTGCAGAAGAGAAGACTGAGGGGGGATTTGACAGCACTGCCCTGAAATTGTCCATGGTGTGTGTTTGGTGGCAGGGGTGGGGTTAGCGCTAAAGCATTGGTTCTCAACCCTGTGTCAAGGCATAGTAGTGTTGCCACAGTGGTAAGCGTGTTGTGGAGAGCCAAGGAAATGGCTAAATTTGGCTTTGTGGGATGAGGAGGGAGGGCTAATGTGTCGTGTAGGTCAGTGGTTCTCAACTTCTTCTGGGTTGTGACACACTTGATGGTGTGTTGTGACCCTACAGAACAGACTAGTTCACCTCCCCCAGGCCAAATCCAGCCATCGCCCTGGTTGTCTGTGACGCACTTGACACCACTGTGAGGACTGCTGCTGCAGGGTCATGATACGCTGCCAGAGTGTCTCAACCCACAAAAGGTAGAGAACCACTGCTCTAAAGTGCCACACACCTTGGCACCTCAGATTTTGGGGTACTACCTAGGTGTGCGGCAAATTTGTTGACCCTGGCCCAGCCAAGGGAAGGTTGAGACAGATATGGTTGCTCACTGTAAGTACATGGGAGGGATAAATCCCAGGGAGGGAGGGGAATTATTGCAGCTCAGTGCTAGTGTGGACACAAGACCAAATGGATGCCAACTGACCCATCAGGAGATGTAGGTTTCTAACTGTCAGAGGAGTAAAGTTCTGGAATAGCCCTTGGGTGGGAGGGAGCAGAAAACCCCCAAAACCCTCGCTGGCTTTAAAACCGAGCTGGGTAAATTTATGGAGGGGATGGTATCGGAGGACGGCCTAGTTTGGCCACTAATCTGTCTTTCCTGGCCTGTGTTGAGATGTTAAGTGGGTATGTTCTGAGTTAGTTTAGAGAATTTGTTTTTGGGTGTTTGCCTGGTGTGCTCAGGGATTAGGTGATCACTATATTTGGGGTCAAGAGGGAATTATCCACCAGGGCAGATTGGCAGGGGTGCTGGGTTCTCGCCCCACACCCTTATGTAGTGTGGAGTGTGGGTCACTGGCTGGTGGCTTCTCTGTACCTTGAAGTCTTTAAACCATGACTTGGGACCTGCAATGGCTCAGTCACAGGTTGCGTCTGTTGAAGGAGAGGGCAGGAGGCCAGACTAGATCATCATGTTGGTCCCTTCTGAGCTTAAAATCTGTGGACCTTAAATGTAAATCCACAAAGCTGAGCGGGTCAGTGAAATCCAGGACCAGCCTCCCTGGACAGGGTTACCTCACTGTGGTGTGCTGTGAGGATGCAGGGCTTTGATCAGGCGCTTCTGGTAGCGTGTGGCCTCTGATCGTGTGTCTAGAGGCAATGGACCAGAAGGGTGGTTGTCAAAGCGTTGCAGACCTGCAGGTACTGGGTCGTGGCACCGGCACTGCTCTGGAGTGGGGGCGGCTGCCCCTTGCTCCCTGACCGGCTGGCACTGATGGGGGGGGGGGGTTGGTTCATCCCCCCCATAGCCATGGTCACTATTGAATTTTCTGGCGGAGGGGTCGCCGCATGGCAGAGAGGTCCGGAGCTGGGTCCCGAGGGAAAAAGTTTGACAACCACTGGACTAGAAGGGCTGGCTGCTTGTGATGTGCTCAGAGTTGTGCAGCCCTGGTGTGAAGAGCCTGCTAAAGGCGTTTGCACTCTGTGCTAGACTCCAAACTCCCGACTCCTCATCCATGGGGCTTTGCTGCCTTGATGTCACGCTGTTACTGTCTGCTTGTGGCAAAACGTTTAATCTCATCTCTGGGCAAAAAGGGGAAGAACTGAGTGAGAACCTGGCATCCTGCTAAGAACTTGTGAGGTGGTGCGTTGGAGACTCCTTGGGATGAACTGAGACGGAATTGCAACCCGGCTGGTGTGCAAGGCAGGGTCTTAATCTCTCCGTAGAGCAAGGTGCATGATGTAGCTTTTAAAAAATAAAGATGTGTCCCCAAGGCTCAATCAGTGAATGGGAATTTGGTTTGTTTCCTTTTCTGGTTTGGGGCAGTGCTCAGGAGGGTCCCTGAATCCTGTGGAAACTCAGGGAGTGTATTCCCTCCCATGACAGTCTACTCTCCTGACCGAGGACCTCCCAGCTGTTTTGCTCTGCTCTTTTGGGGACCAGCTCATCCAATTAAACAGCAGCTCAGTGTCTCATGAGTGACCTATGCCCTCTTGCTAGCTGGCTAATCAGTGTTTGGATTGTGGGGATGGAAAGAAAAGGCGAGGGACAAAGCAGGTCTGAAATTTCAATGCAAGCAGTGTGCTCTGTCAGAAGGCTGGCTAGGCAATGTGTTGTCCCACTGACTTCATTTGCTGGCTGTGCCCAAAATTTGAGTGGGGCGATGGATGTTGTAGTCTGCTTGTTTATGGCACTAGACTGTGACATAAGTTAGTCATCTCTGCTCCGCAGGGCTAGGATGCGAATGCCACCACGGGAAGAGGCAAATTTAGTGCGTTTTTTAAATACAGCCTGAATGTCCCTTGAATCTGGAGAGTAAAATATGCACCACTGGTAGCCTGGTTCAGACCTTAGAGCGCCAAGGTTGGCAAGGCGAGGAAGCTGTGTCTGGGAGACCGCATGCCTTGTGACAGTGTAGTTCAAATTCATCCTCAAGTGCTGCAGGATTTATTGCGTGGCTTAACTGAAGATCTGGCATGGGGTTGGAGACTTTTTTGGCACCAGCTAAATAATGGAAATGCTTCCATCTTCTCTGATTCCCTTCCACCTCCGAGGAGAGGGCAGAACATATGCATAATGGATCATCCGCTCATGCAAAAAAAGCCTGTGAATTGGGCTGTCTGAACTGCATACAGTGCTGGAGACAGGGAGAGAGGCAGGTTGTCATAGTGCAAGAGCTGTCCCCCCCAAAGCCTCACTGCACTGGTGGAAAGGTTTCATCTGGCTAGCAGCCTGGAACTGGAACGAATGGCAGCATCTGATCTGCATTCATCGCCTCGGTTTTTGACTGGGGTGGCGGAAGCGTCCTTCTCTGTTGTTAGAAAACTTAGTTTTGGGCCAGCTGGTTAATTATGACTGAAGACTTGGATCCAACTGACAGAGAATAAAACGCTGGAAGGGAATAGTGGCCTGTGCTATTCTTTTGGAGACCCCTCCAGTCACTACATTCTCATTCAGAGGAGCCTGCTTTCAGATCTCCATTAGTTCGAGTTTCTGTTTGGAAATGGTCTCTTTTGAAAGCAGACATTTTCCCTTTGTGCAGAAGATTTGTGTTTATGCCTGCACTTGAAAGGGTCTGGATGTGTAAAGTGAGGATTTTGTATGGTGACACTATTTATTTTTTTTCCTTCTTGCTTTCATTTGCTCATTTGAGCTGCACATTAAGTGTCTTTCATTCAGCAAATTGCATGTCAGTTTAATATCTGTATAGATTAGCCGTTCCAGAACAAAGGACTCCCCAGCCCTCCCCTGTCTTCCGTGAAGACCCTCTTTACCCTGTCTGCTTTCTGCCTGGCTTCGTGTGGTGTCAGAAAGTGCTGCCGCTTTCTTATTTTAAAAGCATCTTAAAAAAGATAGAGCCATTTCTTTTGCTAGGTAACATGAAGTGCTGATTGTTTGTCCTAGAATCTATCCTCCTGGCTTTCGCAGAGGGCACTGGATTCACTGCTTGAGCAAGAGGCAAGGGCCAGGTTCCCTGCTGCAGATGTTTGTAGTAGATTTAGTTGGCTTAGAAAAACAACACTTTAGGTGATCACAGGCTGGAGAGGCTTGGCTTCCTCCATCTCCTGCTGGTCAGTTCAGTGGGAGCAGGCGGTGGCAGAAGGGCAGTCCGAGTCCTAGAGAGTGAGCAAATGCTCCAACACTGACAAACCAACCAATGGGAACCATGAAACTAAGGCTGCTGAGCCCCTACCCAGTGCTTAGCGCTTTGAAGGAGGGGAAAGTGCCACATGGGGCCTGGGCTGTGGTAACTTTCAGCCTCTTGGCCCCTGAGTGGGACCAGGCCTTGGGGGTGGCAGAAGTCCTGAATGAGATGCAGCCTTGGGTGTGAGGAGGGAGAGAGAGGCAGAGCGCAGCCTGCCTTGCAAATAATAAACCCTATCAAAGGCTCATTCATTATGGGAAAAATGTGGAGTGAAATTGCTGTTGCGTCTTTGTTCACTTTCTCTCCCATCTGATTCATTTCCTTCATTTCCTGCTGCTCTTGCCTTATCTCATTCTTTTCAATTTATTCTTCCCTTGGATTCCCCCGCTTCTCCAATGAAGATGCACTCCTCAGAGTCTCCTAGGCTTCTGCTCTGCCCCCCGTCACTGTCAGGCACCAGACGAGTTCATTTGGTTCCTGATTTAAGTGCCGGTGCTTCATTACTAGATGTGTGTTACTGCGGTGCCTTCAGCACAGGGTGCTATGCAAGCAGCATGCCTACCGAGAAGGCAGTTTGCGGCCCAGGTTCACACTGAGCGTCTTGTCAGTCCCTGGGCTTGCTGTTCAGTCTGAGTTTATGGCTTCAGCCAGCAACATGGGTTCTTTCCTTCACTTTTTACCAGATCACCACCATAATCTGGGCCTGAGAAGACCATTCCCTGCTTGCATGGACATGGATTTGTCAGGTGTCCAAGCTGCCTTTTGCCTTCACCTGATGGCAAAAAGCTGCTGGAGCAAAGCTGTTAATCTGTGGCCCCCTGGTCACGTGGCTCCAGCTCCAAGTCTGGGTGATCTGCTCCTCGCTACGTTCTGCAAGGTGTTCGCCAGACTGCACGCAACACAGTGCTGCTCTCCTCCTCCGTGTAGCTGGTCAGTGCCATGGCCTGGCATTTTTGCAGCTCGACTAGGTGGCTGCCATCTGCCTGAGTGTGAGGACCAGGGTTTGGGGGCTAATCTGCCTGGTGACTGTATGCTAGAGCTGTTGGCTGAAATGCCTATGTCCCCGAGGGACTTAGGGGCAGGTGGCTGGGGAAGCCCAGCCTCCCCAGGCACATCTGTGAAGAGGAGCAGGGCCCTGCGCACCAGCTGGCAGCCAAAGATCACTGTTTCCTCGGGGTGCGATTGCTGCTGCCACCTTGCTCCATGCTTCCTCTTGGGACCAGCCACCCTTGGGTCATTTTTCAGGAACTGCAAGGTGTTTTGTGTTGCAAGGTGTTCATTATGGCCCTGGTTTCATTTCAGGGGCCAAGAGATGTAGGCTAGGCCACTGCCCTTTAAGCCTGGTGGCCAGCAGTGTTCACTGGGACTTGGACGCTGGTGCTAGCAAAGGGAGCGCTCAGTTGAATAGCTGGCTGTGACTCCGCCTGGGCAAGGTGATGCTGATGCCAGCAGGAGGAAGAGAGCTTGGAGGCGCTGGCCAGGCTCTCAGCTGTGCCTGGCATCCACGCTTCAGTTATCAGACCAATGGAGATGCTAGGCTGCTAAAGACGGACCAGGCCAGTCAAACCCCAACTGGTCTGATGTGGAAGCTTTTTTCCTCATGAGCAGGGCTACCTGTGGAGAATGCATGAAGCTTGTGCTCTGTGCACTCTATGCTTTCACCTGCCTGTGTTGGTGCCCACCCCATGTCCCACTTGGTTGCCTGGGATCATAAGGGTTTGAAAGTTTCTGGGGTTGCAGGATAGCCCTTTCTCTGCTTGACCCTTGCTTGTGGAGCAGTTGTTCAGATGCAAAATTTCCATGCTGGCAGAAGCTGAGAAGGCAGGGTGCAGTGGGCAAGGAGAGAAACTCAAGAGCATCACAAAATGGGAACAGAATTTGCTTCTGCTTCTGCAAGACTGCTCTTAACCTTCTGCATGTTGGGGCTCGAGCTCCCCAGTAGTGGTCCCTCGGTGAGCTGTCTCATCTCTTCCTGAGCCAGTTCCTCACTCCTGCTCGCTGGCCCCTTCTGCTGATGTCTGAGCACAGGCGTCTCCAGCTGGGCGTGTGCTGGGGCAGTCTGAACAGCCTTCTCAAAGGGAGACCAAGAGTGCCACTTCCAGCCATTTCTAGCCAATGATTCTGTTGGTTCAAATTCTGGTTGCACGCCACAGTCAAAATCCTGAGCAGGGTTGGGAGGTTGCTGGGAGGAGTCTCTCCTCAAAGACTTCTCTGCAGCTAAGTATTCTTTGCACCTTGCAGAGTAGTTTGCTTTTCCCCCAGTAACACCATGACTGTTCCCTGTGGCGTTTCGGTCTGTGAAGGATTGTGCTTCTATTTCCCCCTGCATCTCCAGAATTGTTGTGTAGAGAGTGCACCATGTGGCTTGCTACTCTACTGCTTTTGAGTCTTTAAACACGTCAGTGGCTGCTGAAATCCGTAGAGTTAAAAGCTAATGTTTGGTTTCTTTTTTGCTAACAGTATCATTGCAAGCAATAGCAAATGCTTTTTGAAATGGTCTGTCTCTGATTGAAGGTGTAATTGAGTAGAAGAGCTGTCTCTAAAGAGAACCTCCTTTACATGATGATCATGAAAATGGTGGTTTAATTCTTTGAGTTTTTGCAGAATGGCATGGAAGGCTGTGTGCTAGAGATAACGGGCAGAACCCCTGCAAGGACATGAAGCTGCCTAAATTTGTTTTGGTTCTTATTGCTTCCTCTTTTATTGCTGTAGTGGAACTGTTCAAATATTGGCAAGTCACCAGCAAATATTTGTAACCATGACTGCAGTGAACCAGTGAGTTGGTCAAATAGTCATGTTAGTGGGCACCCCGAGCAAACGAGATGAGCCAGGAAGGTGGAATCTGCTTGTGCAGATGTTGCCTCCTGGCCAGGGGAACTGGGCTGAGTTCTTGGTGGGAAAGTGGTGTGTAAAATAGCGGCTTTGGGACGCTGCTGCTGTTGAGGGCTTTTCTAACCACCTTGAATTGAAGTTTCTGTGTAGCTGGTCTTTGGGAGACCTCCAAGGGAAAGCTAGTGGGAAGTGATGGCAGTGCTTCAGTAGTAGGCACTTTCCTTTCTCACCCAGCACTGAACAGACTCCATGTTTCACTGCTGCGGGGAACGGTCTCGTGGGTGAGATGTGAGGTGGGGTTACTGACCTCCAGGGTAAATCCTGCGGCTCTTCCTTCACAAGTCGCTGTGCTGGAGCAGGGTTAGAACCAATTTTGTCATGGCCAGTCTGCTGCTTAAAGCAGTTTTCAAACTTCCCGTCTGGGGGACCCAGGCGAATAAAACATTCCTGCCTGTAACCTGGCCAGAGTTAGTGACCTTTGCTAACCCCTGTGCTAGCCCCTCCTCCCCAACCCCTCAGCCACATGGTGCCCCCCCCCCGGATAAAGGTGGCCATTGCCAGGAAACTTGGCAGTGGCCAGGGCAGGGGAGGTGGTTCCTAGGCATGCAGCTGAAAGAAGCCTGGAGCATGGCTTTCTCCTGGGGATCTCTGTCCCATTTGCCCCTGAAAGGAGCCATTCCAGGTAGCTTCTTTTGGTTAGGGTTGGGGTCCCCAGGCACGCTGTGGGGAGGAGTCGTTCATGGCGGCTTCTTTCCCTGCCGCTTGGGGACCAGTCTGCAGGCATGCCATGAAGAGGGGCCGCTCAGGGTGGTTTCTTTCTGGGTGCGCCTGGGAATGTGTCCCTACATGCACTGTGGAAAGGGGCTGTGACCCAGTACCTGAGATCTTTTTGCAGTGGTAACAAATAATTTGGATCCAACACTCTGTACATTGCTTTCCAACATGCATTACTTCGCATTTATCAACATTGAATTTCAGCTGCTATCTTGTTGCCCAGTCATACTGTTCAATGAAGTTCCTTTGTAACTGTCACACGGGCCTCCTGAATGTGCCAAAATCAGGGCTAGCAGCAAAACAGGACCCCCAAACACCTAATGGGTGGTACTTAAACCAATTTCCCAGTCAGTAACGAAACATGCTCCTGATTCCCCCATTCTGGTCATCACCAAGCATAACAAAATGCAAACAGCCCCTTGTATTGCACATCAGTTCCTCTGGTCCCCATCGAGCCACTGGGTCTCTTAAAGAAATAGCTTCTCTTGATGCCAAAGGGCCAGCCACATCATCCAGAACAAATATACCCTAGATCTTCCCCAAAATACCACGCTGCCAGCCAATCCTTTGGTAACTCCAACTAAAGGCTTAATATGAAAAGTAACAAAATATGAGAGATGTTAGAAGGTCAGAATGAATCACATACATACAAATGATTGAGTCTATAGAAAGCAAGTCGTTGAAGCATTCGAAGTTTGCGGGTTAGTCCATTTCCTCTGATAGACGCTGAGCAGCTGGGCGAGTCTCAATCCTTTGTTTGCAGAGGAATGTTTCCAGAGGTGGGTGGTGGTTGCAGATTGGAGACTGAAGACAAAATGGAGTTGGGCTGCTGCCTTTTATCACCTCTGGCCTTCCCTGTGCTGTGCAGAGTCTTTTCAAATCAAAGTGGAGTTGAGTCACATGGGACAAGTCCTAGTGGCTCAGCAGGTTTCTCCCTGGGCCCACTATATCTGGAGCTTCCTTAATGGGCTGTTAAGGAGACAATGGTTTGTAGACATCCAGTTTGGGAAGTGCCCCAGAATCCAGTAACTTGAAACACAAATAGAACAAACCTATTCCTAACTTCTAATATAACTGTGACGCCTGCATGTAAACCAAAGGATCATTCCTTGCAGATTACAACCTTTCCAGTGGTACCAAACATGGCATAGCGCCCATGGATTATTGCAATTATGATATACTAGCATGAAAAAAAAAATCATAAATGGTCCCCTAAATCCAGACAGTGTCACAATATGGCGTTGAAAGTAACAGTCTTGAGTAATTGTGTATCATCTACAAACTTTGCTGCTTTATTTTGTTTCCTCGTTTTTCCAGATCATTTATGAATGATGCACATTGCTGCTCCCAGTACGGATCTCTGGGGACATCCCTATTTACCTGTCTCCACTGTGAAAACTGAGCATTTATTCCTATGCTTGGTTTCGTTTCTTTTAACCGGTTTCTGATCCAGGAGAGAGCCTTTCCTTTTATCTCATAACTGCTTGCTTTGCTTATGAGGTTTGGTGAGGGACTTTGTCAAAGGTCCAAGTACCTGTATTGACTGGTTCAAGTTCATAGGCACCCTCAGAGAATTCCAGTAGATCAGTGAGGTGTGATTTCCCTATACAGGATCCGTGTCAGCTCTACCCCTACAGATTGTGTTCATTTCCATGTCTGATGTGTCTGTTCCTTATTATGGCATCAGCCGGCTTGCCTGGGACTGAAGTTAAGAGGGGCCTGGCACTTCTAGAATTGCTTCGGATGCCTGATGGGGCTGTTGACCGTAGACAGTTAGAAGCCCTTCAAAAGCCTTGGCAGCAGCATGTACACGTTCTTGGCCAGTTGATGGTGTTTGTCTCAGAACACCAAGCGGAGAGCTGCGTGGCCCGTGAAAGCAGCCAGTATGTGTGGATTCTCTAGCATGCACGTCGAGGGGTTTCCGTGTGGGTCGCTGTGGATGAGGCTCCAGGTCATTCAGGGCCAGCCAGCCAGTGTTCTTCCTGTGATGTCGTCTTGAACTGCGGGGGAAGCGTTTGGCAACTGATGGCCAGGAAAAGGATACCATGATGTGGGCAGGTTTAGATGCCAGTGTTGGGTTATGTCAAGGCTCCTGCGTGATCGCTTAACCCAGGGGTCTCAAACACGTGGGCCACATGCGGCCCTTAAGGCTATTTCCTGCAGCCTGCAACGACACTACTGTTACGGATATTTGCAATATTGTTTGTATGGGAAGGTTTCAATGGTGCGGCCCTTGGGCTAATGTACTAGTCCTCATGCGGCCCTTGTGGTGATTTGAGCTTGAGATCCCTGGCTTAACTCCTTCTGGGGCTGTGAAGGGGGCAACCTTCTACTGGCTTTGCCAGAGAGCAGCAGCTTTCCTCCCAACAAGGGAGTGGGTGGTAGTCATTTGGGAGCCAGGGGCACGCAAGTGACAACCCACCGTAGTGGACCTGTCATGGTGAGGTTAGCGATGTGCATCTCCTCACCTAGGGAACTTGCACGTCAGGGTAGAACAAGAGAACAATTAAATCTGGGTCACAGTAGATCAGTCTCTGGCCTCTGGGGTTTATGAAATGTCCCTGTTTGTAAACATCATTGTGGCTTTTACTGAAGACCTTCATGTAAATTCAAGTCCGCGTCCTCCTTTGCAAGTAGCTTCATATGCAAAAAGTGCTTGAGATTGATGCATCTTGGCATGGATGTGTGTCCCACAGCACCTCCCACCCCCTAGTGCGGGCATTTCTGGGTGGAGGGCGGGCCGGTGTCCAGAAGAGCAGAGGGCCCTGGGGTGGCGGTGGCAGCAACAGCATGCAGTTGAAGGATGCCTGCAATTCATGCCAGTCTTGTGCTCACTATCAGGGTTAGCAAATCGCAGCTGATCAGAGGAATGGGGTCTTCTGGAGTCAACCCATTACCCACCAGCTTCTGGCTCTGGACCCCCCTTAGATTTCTTGAATTTTGGACTCGTTCCTCATTGTCGCACTCCAGCTGAGGGCCAGACATGACTGAAGTTCTGGTACATTGGTTCATGCAAAGACTGGGAGATGCACCTGGCCTGGCCTGTGTTAAAGCTCATGCTTGGATCCTGCAGTTTGAGGTCCAGAGGCAGACACTCTTATGTGGCAGCATGGAGTAGTGTGAGTCTTAGAAGATGAGGATTGGAAGGGACCTCAGAACCTCAAAGCAGGGCCAAGCCAACTAAATCATCCCAGCCAGGCCTTAAAATCTCTAAGGATGGAGATGCCCCTATTTCCCTAATAACCCATTCCAGTGTTTCACCACCCTCGTAGGGGTAAAGATTTTCTTAATATTCAACCTAGATCTCCCATGCTGCAACTTGAGACAATTGCTCTAGTTCTGTCCTCTGCCACCACTGAGAACAGCCCAGCTCCATCCTCCCTGGAACCACCCTTCAGGGAGTTGAAGGCTGATATCAAATCCCCCCTCACTCTTTCTCTTCTGCAGACTAAGTCCAGTTCCTTCAGTCTCTCCTCAGAAGCCATGTACTCCAGCCCCCTCATCATTTTTGTTGCCCTCCACTTACCTCTTCTCAGTTTGTCAACATCTTTCTTGTAATGGAAGGCCGAAACTGGACATAGTATTCCAGATGTGGCCTCACCAGTGTGGAATAGAGGGGAATTATCACAGCCCTCCATCTCCTGGCACTGCTCCTGCTGATGTAGCCCAATGTACTGTTAGCCTTCTTGGTGTTAAGGTCACACACTGACTCGTTTCCAGCTTCTTGAACTGCATCCGAGGGTGCTGAGGGAGCTGGCTGATGAGATAGCAG